>PVKU01008713.1:0-70420 GCA_004027475.1 Anoura caudifer | reverse complement strand
ACCAGTGCCTTTCAAGCTGCTCCCCTGGTGCTGGAGCCCAGAGAGAGTGAGGCTGAGTAGGTGAGCCAATGTGTGGGTTCTTTAAGAGGAACTGCTTGGGGCTCCAGAATTTTCTTCCACTGACTCAATCCTCACTGGTTTTTGTAGTCAGAAGTTGTGGGGACTTATCTTCCTGGCACTGGAACCCTGGGCTTGGAGATTTGGTGTAGGGCTGGAGCTCCTTGCTCCTGAGATACGCCTCCTGAATTTTGATCCAACACGTGTGGGTGTGGGACCAGCCCATTTCGTTTCTGCACCCTCCTACCAGTCTGAATGTATGTGTTTTCTTTAATTCTGTAGTTGTCAGACTTCCATTAAACTCGATTTCTGATGGTTCTGAGTGATGGTTGTTGTATATTTAGTTGTGGTTTTGCTGTGGTTGTGAGAAGAGATGAGCCATGTCTGCCTACACCACTATTTTCACAAATCTTCGGAATGAAAATAAGAATCCAAATTTTTAATTCTTTATTGACTTATTAGTTATGCTCAATAATTATTTATTGACTTATAATTATTATTATAGAAAGTTATCTTAAGGATCTAGTAAGATAAGTATCCAAATATCTGTGTATAAGGATGGTTTTTGTAACAGAGCTTATAGTGTAAAAATTTAAACAACCTAATGTTCAGTGGTGATCGAATTATATTCCATTCGCTAAATGTTTTAGATTTTATTAGTCCTTTAAAATGTATGAAAACATTTTTGACATAAGGACACATTATGACAAAAAAATTATATGTTTTTTTCTGGCTAACATTTCGTTATCAAAAGTTTTGAAACTTACAGAAATGTTGAAGAAATTGTACAGTGAACATTTACATACCTCCTACTTAATGCTATAATTGATATTTTACTGTATTGGCTCTATCACTTATCTATCCATCTATCAGTTCCTTTCCCCATGTATCTTTTTTATTTGTTTATAAGATATTTTTAATTAATTGATTTTAAAAAGATAGAGGAAGGAGGAAAGAGAGAGAGACATCGATTTGTTTCACATTTGTTGTTTCTTGTATGTGCCCTGTCCGGGTGATCTAACCTGCACCCTTCATGTATTGGGATGTTGCACTAACCAACCAAGATACTTGGCCAGGGCTCCATCTATCTTTCTAAAAAATGCATTTCAAAATAAGATGCAGACATCAGTTCACTTACCCTAAATACTTTAGCATGTATGTTATTAATTAGAACTTAGTATTTGTTGTTCTTTCCTTATGTAAAATTTACATACAATAAAATGTACAAGTCTTAAGTGGACCATTTGATGAGTTTTGACGCATGCATACACCTGTGTAACCCAAACCCCTGTCAAAATATAGAATGTTATAGCCACCCCAGAAAGTTCAGTTTTGTCATATCCTCACTGCCTGCCCCATTCTGCCAAAGCACATTTTCTGATTTTTTTCCATGATAGACAAGCTTTATCTGCTATAGATCATCATATTAATGGACTCATACAATAGGTACTCTTTTGGGTAAAGCTTCTTTCATTCAGTAATATTGAATATATTTTTGCCATTCATCCATACTCTTGTGTGGTTCATTCCTGGCCTGGGAAATGTTTAATATGTTTGTAAATGAAAAAAAAAAAAGACTGCAAAACATGATAGGACACATGGTTTCATATTTTTAAAACACAAAGACATTCAAATATATATATATTTACATATATTCAAGACATATCATAATTCAAGTGTATGAAATTCAGATTGTTGGAGATTATATATGTATATAAAATCATCTCAGATAGCTTTTTATGTAAATAGTACTCAAATGTTATTGTGTATGTAGATACATAGATAAGTATTCATATATAAAAACACTTTTGAGATCTAAATAAATATATGTATCATATTTAATATATGTATTATAAAAGTATTATGTATTATTTATTTAAATAAATACACATATTTGTTTATTTAGTATATACACTAAATATGTATGTACAAATACATACAAGGTCTGTCCAGAGAGTAACCAGTCATACAATATGAAAAATAGAGACATTTTTTGAAGAAGATACAAGATACAAGAAACATTGTACATAGGACAATGATGCCTCAGTGCCCTTCAAAGTAGGGACCTCATACAGTTCTCCCAATCACCATCAGCTGCCTCATTGTATTTTCCCAACTGTCATTGATGGTCTGAAATCTCTTCCCTTTCAAAGGTGATTTTAGTTTTGGGAAAAGACAGAAGTCATAGAGCACCAAATCTGGGCTGTAAGGGAGCTGAGTCACCTGGGTGATTTGATGTTTCACAAAAAAAATCTGCATGAGATGTGATGCATGAGTGGGTGTATTGTCATGAGGAAGCAGCCAATCACCAGTTGCCCATAGGTGCAGCCTTCTGAATCATCTGAATAGTTTCTGTAGAGGAATGCTGAAGTTTAATGCATATTCATTGCTCTACTTGCTCAGTCATTTTGAATGTGACAGTCACATAGAACACATTCTCACTTGATGGTGTCTACCACCCCCACTGACTAGTACAGTGAAGTCCTCATTGTTCATACATGCTCATTCCAGTCCACTGTCCTTGGCTGCTAGGTTACATGAATATCATGCAAACCTTTCTCATTATATTAACCTTGGCTAGACTTTTTCTGGACAGATCTTAGTATATGTACTTATATGTATGAAAGCACTTTTTCCCCTTCATTTATTTTTTAATTTTAATTGTTGTTCTTATACAGTTTTCTGTCTTCTACTCCCATCCCAGCCCACCACCCCAGCCCTCCCCAGCTCCCTCCCATTTCCACCCCCCTAGCTTTTGTCCATGTGTCTTTCATACTTGTTGCTCTAAACCCTTCCCCTTTTCCCTTGAAATTCCTACCCCTCTCCTCTCTTGTTCTCAATTTCAGTGTCTTTGGTTATATTACTCTTGTTTGTTTGTTTTGTTGATTAGGTTCCTGTTACAGGTGAGATCATATGGTGTTTGTCTTTCATCTCCTGGCTTATTTTGCTTAGCATAATGCTCTCCAGTTCCATCCATGCTGTTGCAAAGGATAGAAGCTCTTTTTTTTCTTTCTGCTGCATAGAATTCCATTGTGTAAATGTACCATAGTTTCTTGATCCATTTATTTACTGATGGGCACCTAGATTGCTTCCAACACTTGACTATTGTAAATTGTGCTGCTATGAACATTGGGGTGCATAGGTTCTTTTGGATTGGTGTTTCAGGGTTTCTAGGATATAATCCTAGCAGTGGAGTTGCTGGGTCAAAAGGTAGGTCCATTTTTAGTTTTCTTAGAAAATTCCATACTGATGAAAGAACTTTTGACTACTATTTACATAGAAAGCTATCTGAGAGGATAGTCATCAACACTACAACGCTATAACTGGGTTTCCTCTTGGTGATAGAATTTAGGTGATTGATTTTTATGTTGCTTATTTGCATTCTAGCTCTTCTAAAATTAAAATTTAATAACTAACAAAGTATCACTTTAAGTTAGTAGATTGCATGTGATGGGGCTGTAGGGAGCTAAGATCAAAAAGCAACATTGGGTCCTAACACATCTCCTTTCCTGAAATCAATGGGAAGAACAGAATGTGACTGTTTAGCTGGAAGAGCCACAACATGATTGTCTCCCCACAGAAAGAGGTTTGGTTACTGTAAAGCAACCAAAGTGCCTTCTGTGGAGAAACAGCTTATAAAAAATTCCTCTCTAAACAAAGACTCAGACTGGAGTCCTTGTGCTTGGATTAGAAAGCCACCTCATAAAATCCCCCAAAGTTATTTTTTCTCTATAAAGATTATGGACTAACCTTGTGTTGTTTGCTACTGGTGAATTAAAAAATCAAACATTTTAGTAAAGGTGATTGAGAATAAAGAGTGCCAAGGGAAAGAGAAAACCTGGGTTGTGTAACATGATAAAAAATATTGCTAACTAAATACATTACATCATATCATGTTTAAAGCCATGTGAAGTACATTGGGTTGATGCGGACACCGGCCAGCAGTGTCTGAGTCATTATGGATGAAATAAAACATACACACGGACTACTGAGTCTGGTGGAAAAAAAGGATGACAACATGGCTTTTCTCTCAAGGGGAGCAAAAGCCGCAGTGCCCACCATGACAGGCCTTTTTTCTATACCTCTTTACATTACAAGATGGAACTTCTTCACTATCCTGGTTACAACAAAGGAGCCAATGCCCCTCATTACATTACAGAAGAAGGATATTAGCAAATGAATAGGCAGCCAGTTACTCTGGTCTTTGCAAAGTACTTTCAGGGTAAGGGGTTTCAGCAAAGAGCAAGACTCAAAACAGCATAGGTATATTGCAAATCTAACTACCCATGAGAGAACCTATCTGTGGGCATGGGTCCTGTGCATCTTCAAGTGGGAGCTGGGCCCACGCCACACAGAAGGGTCTGCCTCATTGGGTAAGTTTTAGTTTCACTGGCAAAGTGGAAATAGTGAGGTGATTGCGACTTCACAAAAATCATGAAAAGTGGTAGCTTAGAACCCTTGCACCTCTATTCATAAACTAAAACTCTTCCAGTTGTAGGACCCTCAATTATATTATTGTACCACTTAAAACACTTTTTAAAGTTATATCTTAATCCTGGGCTTGGTTAGATTTGTTTATCATGAAAGACAAAAGGCAAATAAATCATTTGAAATAAACAATTACATCAATGGTCTTCAGGAGGTTTCCAAGAAGAGCAAAGAGCATCTGACATTTTGTGCTCAAGCCTTTTTGTTCTTGGAAAATGGGACACATGGCTGAAGAGCCAGTCTTGACTTTTTCCTCTTCCTACTCTTATGTGGAATCAAGGGCACATGATTATTGGTGAGGCAGGTAGAGAACCAAGACTTTCCTACTTTTGATTTGAGAGGGCCACTTGAGAGCCAGCAGACACCACAATTCCATGGGTACAGATGTCTCCCTCTGCATTTATCTCTCATTATGCAAAAAGATTCTAGTGAAGTCTTTAGCTGACCCACCATGTGAGAGCCTCAGAAAAGCAGCCCATTTGGCAACAGGAGGACCATGGCATCCTGTAGTTCCAGGGGGATGGTATAAAGAGATCACTTGGCAGAGTAGGGAGAGCTCTGGATGTAAAGTCAAAAGATGAATTTAATCCTGGCCCTACCCAAGGGGTCATAACACTCTATATGTTAATTTCCTAATATGGGTGGAACATGTATCAAATAAAGTATCACATTAAAGCTTTTGCTATAGATCCAAGTTTTAACATCTCCAATTTAATTTATTCATATTTTTCATTAAGCTCTCATGTTTTTTTAACACTTTTTGCTAGTCACTGATGGCTATATAAAGACAATTTAATGATTTAATGATTGAAAATTTAGACTCTAGGGTAGACAATCAATTTGAATTTTAGCTTCACCATTGATTATCTACAAGAGATTGGGAAGTTATTTAATCTTTCTGCTCAGTTTTCTCCTCTGTAAAATGAAGATGATAAAAGTACCTTCCTCATAGAGTTATTATGACTATTAAATGAGTTAATGTACAGTATGTAAAACACTTAAACAGCTCATGGCCCATAAGTACTATATATTTGGCTATTGGTATTATTAGACATGATATCTGCTTAAAGACAGGAGTAATTACAGAGATGTAAATAATCATGTGTCCTCCAGTTTCTATTTTGATGGCTGCATGGGGACAAAGAAAGCAGTGGTCAATTTGTATATGAGCTAGAAAGTTTAAAGTAACTAAATTGCCATTGGAATGAATCAACCAGCCAAGAATAGCTATGTGTATCACTAAAAGAAATGTAAAGAAGCTATTACCCTGGACAGGCTTTCCAGGTCTGGGCTGATGCAGTGTCCTGTGATGACATTTGATGAACCAGGACTATGGAATTCCTAAATGGATTCCTCTGACTCTATCAGCCACCACAAGTAGCACCCTCAGGGTGGTAGGCTGGGGAGGAGTCACAGGGAAAGGGCTGTAGGCTCTTCATGGTTAACTCAGGGGCCAACTTCTCTGGCCCAGTCTTAGTGCCTGTATAATCTTTTCTGTTCTCAGAAACACAGCAAGCTGTACTGACTTTTTCTATTGCACTTCCCTATTACTTTTCCCAGATTTTTTTCTTCTGGGGGAGAGATTAAGAGGAACAAAAGAATTGCACAACTTTTCCCCTTTCTGCCTTCACTAAAATAATACTGATGTACTGGCCACAAATCACCAGCAACTCAAAAACAGGAGTCTGCCAGGAGTCAATTGCTGGGATAGAGAACACACACTAGGACCAGATGGAGAAGGCAAGGCAAGATCAAAACAGCAAGCCAGAGTCAGAGACCAGCTATCAAAGAGCTGCCTGGGGATGAATACTTGAAAACAAAGAAAAATTAAAAAAAAAAAAGAAACCAGCTGATGTAAGAAGCAAAAGGTGGCAGTGGAAGAATTATTGAATTATTTCTAGGTAATAGTTTAAGAAATAGAATCATATTTTTTAAAAAATAGAATTAGGATGCATTCTCAGTAAGCCTATGGGATGTCTTAAATATACCAATTAGTTGGGTTTGACAAAAATAATTTTTTTACACTGCTTACTTTTGGGAAGAAATTTATAGATTCCCAAAAAGAAAACATGCCAGTATACTGAAGGGAATGAAAAATTCTGTTTTTTTTTTTTTTAACCTAAATGCAACCATTTATGGAACAGATGGTCCCTTTACAAAAGCCCAAAGAACCATGAGATTGAGTCAAGCAGTATGATGATGGGGGTGGCCTGTCTGGAGGCATGATGAAAGACCCTCCCTGCCATCAGGACTGAGTTTCATCTTCTGGCTCAGCAGGATGCTGGAGCTTGTTCTCTCTACAGTTTCACCTGTGTACAGGTGCAGAGGCTTGCCCCTTCCTAATTACACTGTCCTTAATGTCAAGGATCCAGCTTCTTTTTAAAGAAGCCTATGCCTGTTTTGGGTCATTGAAAAGAAGGAGGTTTCTACTGGAAACAGTTCAGATAAGACCTTGCAAAGTATTGGGCCATAGATTGTTCTTCCTAATGAATGATCAATGGTGATAGATGGGCATCTCTAGTTCAGAGCTTTTCCTATATGATAACCAGGAGAACAACAGGACTCTCCACAAATGTGTGCAAAGCTGTCTTATATGTAGTGGATTCTGTGATTATTGGCTCAGATCAAGATAGACAGTGACCTCTCTAGCAGAAGTTGAGCCAGCTCTCAACTCCTGTGCATCTGGTCACCTTCAGGTGCAGTCCTCAGCATGGGGCTTCACTGATGTCCTCCCAAATCTTTCTTTCTTCCTACTCTAGCCCCCATCTTCCTTTATAGGGAGATAGTAGTCTGGTTTTTCATCAAATCCCCTTCTAAGCTATGATTAGTGTCATAGACTCTAGCCTTTATTCATTCCTCCGGAGCATAGTTCTATTCACTCTCAAAGTTTGTGTTGATAATGTTCTTCTAAAAATCTTATTAATTTCTTCCCCGTTTTTTCAGTCTGGCTGGATGACATTTATGCTTTATTTTCATTTCTGTCTCCAACTCCATGCCCCCATTCCTCTAAAAAAACTCCAGATGTATCAGAACATGTGCTACCTTTGGTTTTTTTACACAGCTGACTTTGCACACATACACTGAGATCTATAGACCCTCAAGCAGGAACCTGATAAAAATGACCTCCCATTAGAAGCCTAAGTGTAGCCTCCCTAGAAAATAGCTCCTGGGCACAGACAACTATATAAGGCTCAGTGAAGTCCCATATGTTTCTAATTCAATTTCCCCAGAATTGGTAGGTGATGCCTTCAAATATGAGATTTCTTTTTTTTATTAGGTAAATATTACTTACTTTAGCCTCTGGGCTCAGGATCCTATTCTAATCTAAACAAGCATTTTACTTCTCATTGTCCTTAAAGTCAAATCTTTTTTTTTCCTATTCCCTACTCCAATTCAAAGGAATTAAGATAGTTACTCCTACCCACAGATCTCCAAAATACCATGGTACTCCAAACTCATCTATATAAGAGTTTGATAGACTCGACATTTGAGGATTTAGAGAATTTAAGAATTGGAGGATAAGATGAAAGAGGAAACAAGGAAAAGACTTCAGAAGGACCTGTTCCTGCTTAGAAGATGAGCAAACAGAATTAGAAGTCAACACATAAATCACCTAGATCCATGTTAAAATGAATGTGAGTGTGAAGAGCAGGGCAAAAGCACCCAATCATTTATTCTAGGTCACGAAAGCCTCTCTCTTTTTTCTCATTCTCTCTTTTACCAGCCCAAGTGCCCTCAATGATTCCCTTCATGTAGGCAATTTAGAGTCTTGATGTTCCTTCATGTCCCTGTGGAAAGCAAGTTCCATCTAATGTAATTAGTAGGCACAGACATCAACTTATCCAGAGAAACTGAGCGGGGCCAAAATTTCCAGTTCCTCACATCTGGGGCCTATGAGTGTTTCAAGTCCTAGCTATACTATGTAAACTTTCACTTTCACAGAATATTTTTTAAAGGACTCAATTGCTGTTGGTGATTCTGGTTTGGCTCAGTATAGAGGAGGAAAGGTCTGCCCCAGATCACTGTTCTCCCTGCCCTGGGATATGGCTGGAGGCCTCAGTCAGCAAAACCCAGAAGCCCATGTTTTCTTTTTTGTCCACTTCAAGGACTATTTAGAAACGTAGTAGTCATGATTTGCTAAGTCATTTTGGAAACATTTTCTAGAAATTTTAGCTTGGGGTTTAGATGAACTACCTGTGGGAAATCCTAATCTGTGAGTTGAATGAAAATATGCTTTTATGGATGGACCCAGTGGGTAGTATGCTAAGTGAAATAAGTCAGAAAAGAAAAACAAATGCCATATGATTTCACTTATATGTGCAAACTAAAAGTCAAAATAAATGAACAAATAAAACAGAAACAAACTTGTAGATACAGAGAACAAACTGATGCTTGCCAGATGGGAGGAGGATTGGGCAGCTAGATGAAAAAGATGAAGAATTAGGAAGTGCAAGTTGGTAGTTACAAAAGAGTCACAAGAATGTAAAAAACAGCATAGAAAATATCATCAATAACACTGTAATAACTATGTACGGTGTCAATGGGTACTAGACTTACCAGGGGGATCACTTAATAAGTTATATAAATGTCTATTACACTGTATACCTGAAACTAATATATTAGTGAATGTCAACTGTAATTAAAATTTTTGAATTAAAAAATAAGTGGGAAAAATTTTTGAGCACATACCTCCTTTTTGTGTTGACTCAATCTGGTCGTGATATAGCACATCCTATATTTAAAACAGTGATGTCCTTTCACGCTACTGACCATGAGTTATTTACTCAGATAATAGAACAGTCCAAATTCAAGTGAGGGCACTTGTTTCAACACAAACACTGCAGTAAAAATGAGTTTACACCCCCCCTTATAAATTAAATAATTTGAATGTATTGCTTAAGCAAACATTTGAAGTTTCACATTTTGTAAATAAGAATACACCTAGAAAAGTAGTGAAAAAAATAACATCATAAAAGTATTCCCAGAATTTTAGAATAGAAACTTATAAAGTAATTGAAACCTAAAAAGAGAAGGTTAAAGTAATGGATTTACCAATGTTATAGGTATCAAAATAATAAAACCCATTCTGATTTGTGTTTTTTCTTTTTAAATGATGAAATATTTTAAACATATAGAAAATAATAGAGAGGAACATAATCCAACATTCTTGATATAAAATTTTACCATATTTTAGTCAACAGTTGTTTAATCTGAATTTTAAAATCCTATCTACTCCTCACTGATCATTTCTCAGTACCCCTCCTCAGAGTTAAACTTTCTTCTCAATTTGCTGTTCATCATTTCTGTCTCCAGACATGTTTTAATGCTTTTAAACTATATTTAATTATCTATAAATACATGTATAATATTATTGTTCAAGCATTTAAGCCTTTTCTGTTGGTAATTTTTGTCTTTGTGTTTTTGGCAATTTGGAATTCTATATAATTAAGAATATAAAATATAATGTTGAAGACAAGCCACAGGCTGGAAGAAAATATTTGCAAAAGACACACCTGATAAATGGCCATGATAAAATTATACAAAGAACTCTTAAAACTCAACAATAAAAAGAAACAACTTGATATTTAAAATGGGCCAAAGACATCTACAGACACCTCACCAAAGAAATTTTTCAAGTGGAAAACAGGCACATGAAAATGTGCTCCACATTATATATCATCAGGGAAGTGCAAACTAAAGCAGCAATGAGATATACATTTTAACATGACCAGAAACTGAAACACCAACAACATCAAATGCTGGTATGTGGAGCAACAAGTACTCTCACACATTGCCAATGGGAATACAAAATGGTGCAGCTACCATGTAAGACAGTTAGGAGGTTTTTAACAAAACTAAACATACCCTTATCATAGGATCCAGCAACTGTGCTCCTTGGTATTAATATGTAGCCAAAGGAATTTAAAACTTATGTCTACACAAAAACCTGCAGATTGATGTCTAAAGCAGCTTTATTATTCATTGGAAACAATCAAAATGTCTTTCTTGCATAAATAAACAGTGGTCCATCCAGATAACGGAATATTATTTGAGGATAAAGAGATATCAGGCCTCCAAAAGACATGGAGGGAACTTAATTACATATTACTATGTGAAAGGAGCCAATATTTCAGCCAGTATGTAGGCTGAAAAGGCTACATACTCTGATTCCAACTACATGATATGCAGGAGAAGGTGAAACTATAAAGACAATAAAAAAGTAAGTGGTTGCCAGGTATTGGCATTGGAGTGAGAGGATAAATAGGCAGAACACAGAAGATTTTAGGGCAGTAAAAGTACTCGGTGTGATATGCAGTGATGGATACAAGTCATTTTACTTTTGTCCAAATTCATGCAATGTAAAATACAAAGTGTGAACCACAGTGTAAACTGAGGACTTTGGTGATTATGATGTGTCATTGTAGGTTCATCTATTGTAGCAAAGGTACCAATCTGATGAGGGATGTAGTGTGTAGGGGACAGGGAGTACACTGGAGTCTCTTTACCTTCCCCTCAATTTTACTGTAAACACAACAGTGCTCTAAAATATAAAGTCTCAATTTTAAGTAGTCTTCTAAAAAGTTAAACATGCTAGCAAAAAATACTGATATTATATATTATATGCATTTAAACAGAAGTATTAATGATATATAAATAACATCACTTTTATTTTCTGGCTTCAGCTACCAGGTATAAAAGCTGTAAGATTCCCAAGATGTGAGATTTTCAGAAAGCGAATGTGAACATCAACATTTGATAGATAGGTGGAACAGCCCACAGAGAAGTCAAAGGGAATAAAACCACAGAAGAAAAATAGAAGAATATGATGTTATAGAACATCATCAAAGTGTTGCAGTAGTTGACAACGGTGTCAGAAGTGACAGACATTCTTAAGAAATATTATGAAAGTATTCAGATTTTTTATGTTAGAAGAAATGAAGGTAAATAAAGACTTTATTTTACTGCAAGGCACGCTGGCATTCTATCCTTCACTCAGTCCACAGTCCCAACAGCACACTATTAAATATTTTCATTTAGAGCAACTTGTATGAGAGTATTCAGAATGAAACAATTTCAGATGTTATAACTCTTCACACAAGTAATCTCTGTAAATAGTGCAGAGTGCAATTTCTTCTTGTCTATTTTCATGTAGGGGAATATCACTTAAAAACATTGTTTATCAAAACTAAACCCTGTACAAATCCTTACCCACAGTTATGTTGCCTTCTCCAAAAGAAGCTTAAGAGTTTGGGTTTGGAGCCAGTTGAAATTCCACCATCATCACTTATTAGCTGTGTAACATTTGGTAAGTTATTTAGCCACTGTGAGCTTCAGTTTCCTTTGTCTTAAGTGGAAGTTGCAGGGTTATTTTGAGGATAAGTCAGATAATGCATGTAGTAAGTGCTTAATGAATTGCAATAATGCTAAAGCTCTCAAGAAAGATATGCAAAAAGGATCACCCAGGTTGGCAATTGGGCCTGGGAGACCCAGTTGGCCTCACAACATTTTAAAATGCCATTGCTTTTGCTTCTGTAATTCTTCCTCTCAGCACTTGTATCCAGGTCTTTTGTTTTGTAGAAAAGTACCTTCTAATCTATGCCCTAACTTACATGCACTTGATTATAACTACTGTTAGTATAAAGAATGTTATATCTCCTTTACAAAATTGAGTCCCTGTGTGTGGGAGGGGCTAAAAATACAGGGGCTGACTGCAGGGTAAATGAAGATTTTAATGCCTATGTTATTGCTTTTAATTCAGAACAACTCTGTTTTTACATGCAAGTTAATCTTTGTATTATTATAGACAGCTCTTCTGCCTTCTGAAAATAGGTAGACCAGGCTTTCATTTAACTGGATTGGATCAAGTACTCTGAACTGTTTGAACAGATTTTTAAAATACTGTGTTGAGATAATAAGGTTTCAAATAATTTTCTTCTTGAAAAAGATTCTTTTAAAGTAGAGCATTAATAGTGCCCAATGAAAACATGTATCATTCATTAGTAAAGTATAAAAAACTTTTTGACACGATTTTTAAGAGAAAATTTTACCTTGCTGGATGAGAACTGAGGAAAAGCAATAAAGAGAAATATGCTGGGAAAAGTGGATTTTTAAAAAGTTTTCTGCTAAGTGGAAAGTACATTTGGCTTCAGGTATAACTGGATCCAGATGATTTCACAATGTGACAAGAAAACTATCTGTATTTATTTCTTGCCTATGAAATTCTTTGCACTACCTTTATTCTCAGAAGGACTCTGCATCTGTTGTTATAAATGGTATGAGTAAGTCAAGGCTTCATTTTACCACTGTCACATCTCCAGCAAACAAATGTACCACTTTTCTGATGACATCAGTAAAAGTCTTTGGCTTCATTCTAATATTCAAGACCTCTGTGATTAGGGCTGGGGCCAGCTCCACCTGAATCACATAGACAAAAATGTGATATTATACTTCTGACCAAAATGGAGGCATAGGTAGACATAGTGTGCCTCCTCGAACAACCAAAAGAAAGATAACAACAAATTTAAAAACAAAACCATCCAGAACTGACAGAAAATCAAACTGTATGGAAGTCTGATGACCAAGGAGTTAAAGAAGAAACATTCATTCAGACCAGTAGGAGGGGTGGAGACTGGCAGCTGGGCTGAAAGGACTTGAGGCAAGGCTGCAGCTGGAGAGCAAAGTGGCGAATTGTGGACTGGGTGCTCCCACAATCTCATGCTAATAAACCGGGAGGAACAACTGGGGAGTGAGACAGACCACACAATCCAGAGTTTCAGTGCGGGGAAATAAAGCGTCAAATCTCTGATTGAAAACACCTGTGGGGGTTGAGGCAGCAGTGGGAGAAATTCCCAGCCTCACAGGAGTTCATTGGAGAGACCCACAGGGTCCTAGAATGTACACAAACCCATGCACCCAGGAATTAGTACCAGAAGGGCCCAATTTGCTTGTGTGTAGTAGAGGAAGTGACTGAAAACTGGCAGAGAGTGGAGCAAGCAGCATTGTTCCCTCTCTGACCCCTCCCCCACATATAGGGTCACAATGTAGTGATGTGGATTGGCCCACCCTGGTGAACACCTAAGGCTCCAACCCTTACAACATAACAGGTGCACTAAGACAAAAAACAATGGTCCAAATGAACAAACAGATCAAAGCTCCAAAAAAAAAAAAACAAAACAAAAAAACAAAACAAAAAAAACCCCACAACTAAGCAACAAAGAGATAGCCAACCTATCAGATGCACAGTTCAAAACCTTGATAATCAGGATGCTCACAGAATTGGTTGAATATGGCCACAAATTAGATGAAAAATGAAGGCTATGCTAAAGGAAATAAAGGAAAATGTACAAGGAACCAACAGTGATGGAAAGAAAACCAGGATTCAGATCAACAATTTGGAGCAAAAGGAAGAAATAAACATTCAACCAGAACAGAATGAGGAAACAAGAATTCAAAAAAATGAGGAGAGGTTTAGGAACCTCCAGGACATCTTTAAATGTTCCAACATTTGAATCATAGGAGTGCCACAAGGAGAAGAGGAAGAGCAACAAATTGAAAACCTATTTGAACAAATAATGAAGGAGAACTTCCCCAATCTGGCAAAGGAAATAGACTGCTGGGAAGTCCAGGAGGCTCAGAGAGTCCCAAAGAAGTTGGACCCAAGGAGGAACACACCAAGGCACATCATAATTGCATTACCCAAGATAAAAATTAAGCAGAGAATCCTAGGATCAGCAAGAGAAAAGGAGACAGTTAGGAGTTCCCATAAGACTATCATCTGACTTCTCAAAAGAGACCTTGTAGGCAAGAAGGGGCTGGAAAGAAGTATTCCAAGTCATGAAAGGCAAGGACCTACATCCAAGATTATTCTACCAGCAAAGCTATCATTTGGAACGGAAGGGCAGATAAAGTGCTTCCCAGATAAGGTCAAGTTAAAGGAGTTCATCATCACCAAGCCCTTATTATATGAAATGTTAAGGGACTTATCTAAGAAAAAGAAGATAAAAAATATGAAGAGTAAAATGACAACAAACTCACAGTTATTAACAGCACATCTGAAACAAAAACAAACTAAACAAACGACTAGAACAGGAACAGAATCACAGAAATAGAGATCACGTGGAGGGTATCAACAGGGGAGTGGGAGGAAGAGAGGGGGGAAGGTACAGAGAATAAATACCATAAATGGTAGGTAGAAATTACAGAGGGGGAGGTTAATAATAGTATAGGAAATGTAGAAGCCAAAGAACTTATATGTATGACCCATGGACATGAACTAAAGGGGGGGAATGTGGGGGGGTGCAGGGCAGAGGGGAATAAAGGGGGGAAAATGGGACAACTGTAATAGCATGATTGATAAATATATATTAAAAAAGAAACAATAAAAGTTTTGAAAATAAAATAAAAAATGTGGTATTATGCTAATGAACATGTTTTCATTGCAAAATAATTATTCACTAAATGGAGCTATGATAAACATCTATTGGTTGGAAACTATTTGCCATACTTCTAACATCACCAGTCTTGCCAGTATATCTGCCTTGCTTGTAGAAGACACTGTAGTTGTCCTCACTACTAAAGTCTGTCTTCTTTTTGGGTGTTCATACTTCTGGAGGTATAAAGGACACTGGACCTGTAGTACCCTGTTCCACCACCTGCCATGGAAATTTTGGTGATTTAAAACCAGTAGTATTTTTCAAGTTTCTGTTTCTCTATTTAAAGAAATACTTAATATAAATGAATTTTAAAGTTGTAACCATAATTATTTGGCTCATATTTGGGGCCATTTCTGTCCCACAAAGCACTCCTAATAAGATACCTTAATTACAAAAGTGAACTTTATTCAACAACCATTTACTAAGTACCTGCCAGTTTTGCTCTGTGTAGGCAAAGGGTATGTTAATTAATGAATAAATTAGGATCTCTTTCTACAGGATTCTAATGTTATAAATCTAATTTTCTTGAGTTCAGATCTATCTCTTTCCCCCCAATCTAAGCTTATATTTTCCCCATGTAAGAAATTTAAATTTTGTCATAAGAAAAAAATGCCCATTCTCACCACTTTTATTCAGTAATGTATTGGAAGTCCTAGGCATAGCAATTAGGCAAGAGAAAGAAATAAAAGGCATTTAACTGGAAAGGAAGAAGTAAAGTTG
Source organism: Anoura caudifer (assembly GCA_004027475.1). Classification (NCBI taxonomy): domain Eukaryota; kingdom Metazoa; phylum Chordata; class Mammalia; order Chiroptera; family Phyllostomidae; genus Anoura; species Anoura caudifer. The sequence goes on along the minus strand of PVKU01008713.1, from coordinate 54,722 downwards.
TCACTATTTTCAGATGACATGGTATGATATAGAGAAAACCCTAAAGACTCTACAAAAAAAAAAAAAACTATTAGAACTAAGCAATGGATTCAGTAAAGTTGCAGGATACAAAACTAATATACAGAAATTTGTGGCATTTCTACACATTAATAATGAACCATCAGCATGAGAAATTAAGAAAACAATCAGTTTACAATTGCATTGAAAAGCATTAACATACCTAGGAATTAATTTAACCAAGCAGGTGAAAAACCTATACTTTCAAAACTATAAGCCATTGAAGAAACTGGGTAGGACACAAATGAATGGAAGGAGATAATATGCTCATGAATTAGAAGGACTAATATTGTTAAAATGTCTGTACTACCCAAAACAATGTAGAGATTCAATATAATCCCTCCTATTAAAATACCAATGGCATTCTTCTCAGAACTAGGATGAATAACCCTAAAATTTATATGGTAAAACAAAATACCTCAAATAACCAAAGCATTCTTGAGAAAAAACAAACTAGGAAGTACATGCCCAAATTTCAAACTGTATTGCAAAACTACAATAACCAAAATTCCACAGTACTGCAATAAAAACAAACACATAAATTAATGCAACAAAACAGCCCCCAAATAAACCCACACTTGTATGGCCAATTAATCTACAATAAGTAAAGCAAAAATATACAATCGGGGGGGGGGGTTCTTTTTAAATGGTATTGGGAAAAGTGGAAAGATACTTGCAAAAGAAAAATGAAACTACTAATTTTTTACACCATATCCAAATATAAACTTAAAATAGATTAAAGACATAAATGGAAGACACAAAACTATAAAATTCCCAGAAGAAAACAGACAGCAAATTATTTGACATTTGTCTTAGCAATATCCTTTACGATATGTGTTCTTAAGCAAAGGCAACAAAAATAAACATAAACAAATGGAATTATGTCAAACTAAAAAGTTTTTGCACAGTAAAGGAAACTATCAACAAAGTGAAAATATGACTTACTGCATGGGATAATATATTTACAAGTGATACAGATGATAAGGAATCAATATGCAAAATATATAAGGAATTCATGCAATCTAACATCAAAAACACAAACAATCCAATTTAAAAAAATGGGCAGTGAACCTAAATAGACATTTCTCCAAGAAAGACAAACACATGAAAACATGCTCAACATCATTTATAATTAGGGAAATGCAAATTAAAAATATAATGAGATATCATCTGACAACTGTCAGAATGACTACCATCAATAAATCAAATAACAAGTGTTGGTGTGGATGTGGAAAAAAGGAAACCATATGAATTGTTGGTGGGAATGCAAATTAATGTAGCCACTATAATCAATAGAATAAAGATTCCTCAAAAATTAAAGATAGAACTGCCATACCATCCAGCAATACTACTTTTAGGTATTTATCCAAAGGGGGGAAAAACAGTAATTTGAAAATATACATCCACTCCTGTTTATTGCAACAGTATTTACAATAGTCAAGATATAGAAGCAACCTACACATCCATTTCATAGATAAATGGTTAAAGAATTGATATGTGTATACAATGGAATGATAGTTAGCCATAAAAAAAGAATAAAATCTTGCCATTTTGACAATATGGATGAACCTAGAGTGTATTGTGCTGAGTGAAATAAACAGAGCAAAACAAATTACCATATAATTTCACCTACATGTGGAATCTAAAAAACAAAACAAATGAATAAAAAAAGCAGAAATAGACCCATAAATAAGAAATTTACATTTTGTCAATAAAAGTCACTATTTCATGTTAACCAAAGCTATATCTGGAGGCACATTCCAGTAACAGTGGTCTGGCACAAATGACACCATTCATAGCAAACAGCAACAGGCCAGATGCGGTTCTGAGTCACATCTCAGTAAACAGAGCACGCACATGAACTCTGTCCCTAGGCAAAGTTTCTGCATTCAATAATTTATGAAATGAATGTGATAAGTTTCTTAAAACTAGCTTATGTATCACAAACTTTAACTGAAGTGGTGCTGTAAGGCATTGTTCTTGGAACAACTTATAATTAAACAAAAATTTTGTATATTTCTTCCATATCTCTCTTTTTCAGGAAGAAGCAAAAGGCAATCTCTTGACTTGGAGACAATTGGAAGTGGTTTATATGGACAGAGTCCAAAGATAAGTTTGTGTTTGTGGGAAATAGCATTTAAGTTTCCAGCTTTTTCCAGGTTTCCCCTAGGCCCTTGGTGGTAGCCAATGTTCTTGTAGTCTACTTAGCTGCTGCTGAAAGGTTAAGAAATAGGAGAAAGCCTACATAATTACCTAAACATTCGTTAGGCTTGTTCTATTGGTTGATTACTACTAACAATGGTTACCAGAGATATTTTTTTTTCAGGACCAGAAGGTAAAGATAAGAAAACTGCTAGAAAACTGCCCCACACCAGTTGAAACTGACAAGAGGACACTTCAATGGCCCTGGCCTGAACTTTTCTTCTTATACTCTCATTATAATACTAAAATCTCTGCCCAAGGTGGGGCTTGTCCACCATTTTCTGTACATGAGATACATGTATAGCTATGTTTGCTTACTACTCACATTCACCCCAAACATACCCCAATATTCTATGATATAAGCAACTAACTGTGTAACACTCTGTGGTCTTTTGTTCTCAAAGAGGGCACTGCTCAGAGAATGATCCCTAGTGCACTCCTTGCTCATTGGCTTTCAATAAAGTTCCTACTAACAAAATGAACTTGGAGTGTTCATTTGGCTGACACCTACCAGGTGGCCAGACCCTGTTTTCAGTTGGTAATACTCTTAGCTATCTGAAGAGCAAGAAAGCCTGAAGACAACTTTAAGACTCCTACTCACATCATACAAAACACAGTTGTGATCAGAAATACAGTCAAGAATTCCCCAAACCTGGGTATTTCTGAGACTAGACACATCCAAGTGCCTGGCCTGGCAGTGGTCCCATGGGTGACAGCCCAGACTGACCACTGTGTGGGTGGATAATTCTATCAGGTGTCTCTTGCTTCCAGGGTGAGATTTCCTTTAAGGACTTTGAGTAAGCTCTTGGAACTGTCTAACTGACTGACATGGGACTCCCACACCAAGCTGTAAAAGCACCAGAAGGGGGTTGGGTTTCAACTTTTGACCATCTGCTACAATGTCTGCTTCATTTAGGGAAGCAGGCAAAGAACTCATTTGCTTTTCAAAGCTGAGAAGTTTTCCAAGGAAACAAAAAAGCCAAGGGCAGATTAGATTCAGAAAGGCACTGCACCAAAGATTCTAAGAACTTCTCCATGAAACAATGAGGGAGTAGTTCTGGGTCAAGCTAGTGTGCTTAACACATATGCAAAAAGGACCACCAAAGATATTGTTCTTCCTGAGCAAAAATGGCCTTCCTTTCTTATGCCTTATCCTCTTTGCAACTCTGGGACCAGAAGCAAGCTGATGGCATCAGTCTAGGGGCATAAAGAACTACTCCTATTTATTGGGGGCATCTAAGAGATCATATATCAAGAGGAATACCATTAAATTCAGACTTCACAAGTGCCTCTCATACACAACACACTTCTAATGATGGCAAAACATAGGAAGGCATTTAATGAATGAAAACAGGCAAGTCACTAATGTACTTTTTTTTCCTTTTACAGTTGTACAATATGATAAATTTGGGTACAGGTGTCCTGGGGATTTCTTGGAATAATTCATAACCAAGTGGTTTTGCTGTTGTTTCACTATTTCTGAAGGCCTACTGTCTAAGCCTCCCTTTCTACATTATACCCCTTGTATTTTTTATTCTTTCTGTTATGTGACTTGCCTTTTTGTTCTCTCCTCCAAATAACATCAAGTTTAGCTTAAGGCTTTGGCATCTATAAAACACAAGGTCTTTTTCCAGTAGTAATATATTTGATTGCTGTTTTCACTTAAAATGTGAAGTTCAGAATCCTATCAGCAGGGCCCAAAATAACCTCAAGCAAGTTCACCAATTTGCAGACTGCACACTAAATCTGGCCTGCAGATATTTTGTTTGGCTAGTCCAGTGATTTTGTTTTGTTTTGTCTTGGTTTTGTTTGGTTTTATTTTGTAATTGAATTTGAATGACTTTTGGTAGAAAATTCTTTCTGAAATTCCACAGACCCCAGACCTCCCTGTTCCCACGAACCTCGTAGACATTTGGTTTTGTGATGCCTGCCCTATACAGGCAGTGGTGAGAGCAGACACTGATGTCTCATTCCCAGTCTCATGATAAATTCTTTCAATATTTCATCTCTAAACTTGATAAGAATCCATTTTGTTTGTATTTGCACTACTTGTCCTTTTTGAGATATTCATCAGATGGTGAAGACCTTTATCTTCTTATTGTACTGTAAGTCATTATTATCGTGAAAATGTGTTGAATTTTACCAAATGTTTTTTCTGCCTCTTAGGTAACCGTATCATTATTCTCCTTTTTTTCTATGAATTGCTAAATTACATGGAGTGATTATCAAATGTTAAACCACCATTATATTCTCAGAATAACTCCATCTCGGTTGTCATATATTATCCTTTTACATGCAGAGCTTGATTATGTTTGCATTCACTTTGTTTATAATTTTTGCCCAACTCGAGGAGAGCATAATTTTAAATTTTCCATTTTAGAAGAAGAAATGTCCTTGTTGGTGTGTGGAGCTCAGGGAAATGCTTAGCTCATTACAGAATCTGGGTTTACTCTTCTCTGTTCTCTGGAAGCTCTTGCAGCTGTGTGGCCCATGGACGTGAGGGCTCTGTATGTGGCCTCCAGGAGGAAGCCTGAAATTGACATCAGCTGGGAACAAGCCAAGCTACCAGAATGACTGCTTACCAGCTAGCCACCTGCAGGCTTCAAAAGATGGTGCTTTGTAATGAAGCAGGAACTATGAACCTTGCCTTTTGTTTTGGTCTTGCTGAGGACAGTTGGACTTTTCTGGGTCTTACTGAAGAGATGAGCTTTGAGACGAGAGTTTGCCATTCTCCCAGATTGTGCAGCACCTGAATAAATACCTTTCCTTTTTCACCAGCAACTGCCTCTGCCTCACAAGTTTGGCTTTTGTGGCAGCAGGCAAACTCCCTTTTTTTCTGTTTGGTACAATGCAACACTTGGTTAATTTGAGTGTTTCTAGAAATTTTAGCTTTTAAAAAATGAAATTTCAAGTTAATTAATGTAGTGTTCTAAACAATAATCTCTTATTACCTTCTTAATGTCTACATGATTTCTAATGATATTTCCTTTTTCATTTAAGAAATTAACAATTTGAGTCTTTTTTCTACTTTCCATCAATCCTTCTAGCTTATCAATTTATTAATCTTTTCCCAAAGCTACCTTTTGGCTTTACTTTCTGTATTATATTTGCTTTAATTTAATTACTTTTAATTTATATGGCTGCACCATGAGACATAATGAAGCATTGAGATGTTTGTGACTATATGTAGAATCATCACGAATACAATAGCTGCAGGCTCTGACAATCTAGATGTGTTGTGTAGGTGGCTCTACTATCACAGACAGTATTGCTGGTAGTATTTCTAGGAAGGTGAACAGCTCATAGAATCATTCTAATCAAACCAAATATAATCTTCTCTCAACTTACAGTTATTACTGGAATATTTGATGTATATGAAAACTGAAAAGAAATATTTTGTGTTAATAAAATAGAGGTTGGACCCTAGAGAGATTTTTTCACCTACATAAATATTCAGTGAGACAATTTGGGAATTGTGCAAAATGTGGGACAATTATTTGATTGCAGGACAATCAAAATGCTCTTGGGTGACTCTACTATCCCCATGGAGGTATAGCCAGTTACAAAGGAAAAGTCAAATGGCCAATTGCTCAAACTTTTAATTTTCAAAAATGGATATTTTTCTAACTCCTCCATCTCTACCTACTATCATTCAGGGTTGACGAGTGGGCTCCACTTTGCCTCTTCAGCTTGGACATGTTGTGGCTCCCTAGGGTTTGCCATAATAGAGGCTTTCTCCAGGCTGTATTCAGTCCACTCCTACTATGTAATAGCACTCACTTGCCACTGCTACAGTGATGCTAGTGCAAGATCTGTTCTCAGCCTGTGTGGTAACCTTGATTTTGATCTCTCTAAAGCCCCTTTGGGAAGGCTTCTACTCCACTTCATCACTTGGGCCATCCTGGATTTACTTCCATATAGCCTGAGCCTTTCACCTGAGAGGGTGGTCACCTCAGCACAAGGCTCCCTCCCTGGAGATCCCAGAAAATTTTCCAGGTCGAAAATTGGCATCTGGGATGAGCAAAAGCATAGTAGGTCCTGATTGGGTTTGGTACTCCAGGTCACTACATAACTTTAGGAGCACTGCCTGGATTTTTGTCAGTTTCAAATTACTTCATCCATGTTTCAACCTAGTTGCTACTTTTTCCTCTTTTGGCCCTTAACTGACTACTTTCTTGGGCCAATATGGTAGTGTGTACCAATTACAAAACTGGCATTCTCTATGTTAGTAGCCAATTCTAGGATAATGTTAACCTACCAAACTACAGAGGCTGAAGCTTCCAGTTCCATAGCTAGCTGGGATTTCCCCCACTGTGGGTCTATGCCACTGATGGATTCAACATGTGCTTGACACTGGGGCATTCAGCTCAGGAATTTGCGACACTGTCTGAATTGAGACAGCTTTCTTCCTCCAGGCACACCTACCCAGATTAGACATCAAATCTCTTCTGACCTTTTCTTTGACACAAGTTGCTGCTTACCATCTAAGCTAGATCCACTCATCAACAATGTGACCAGTGGCTCTCTGCTGTAACAGCTAGTCAAGTAGTGACCTCACTTGATGAAACTGTTTCTTGTGTTGAAACTTCCCCCTCAATGGAACTTCTATCAGCTATGCCTCTGTAAACCCAGAGACTCACATTGTCAAGCAAACCATGTCCCCAGCTGTTCACCAGTTCACTGCTAAATCATGACTGGAGTCTGACCTTAGCAAGAGAGCTGACTTCCTTGTTTTCTTTTTGTTTTAGTTATGCTTTCCTCTTTCCTGTTGTGACCCAGCAGTAATTTTCAGAGGGATATATGCAACTAATTTTTAACATAACTAACCAATGGGACATACATAAGCCAATTTTAACACAACTAACAAATGTTCAGTCAAATTTCCTTGAGCATGAGTGTGGTATAATAAGATAGGACAGATCTGAGGAAAGCACTTTTCTATATAGTAAACTATTTACATTTTCTTATATCTAAATATTTTTCTATACTCTGGGACTTTTACTCCAACTTTCCACTTGCTAGTACTGGCACTACTCATCATCCATCAAATGTAGACAAATCCAAGCCATGAGCACAGATGCATGTGTCTATTAGGAAGGTTGACCTTATTCTAATTTTGGCCACAAGCTGACTCTGTTGTGCATGGAATGGTCCTAAATTAAGTGCTTGAGGGAGGTAATGCCAACAGTGTTTTATAAAATGAGAAGACACATACGATGGACTCTGGAAGATATAAATGTGTATACACTACATAGATACTGACTAAAACTTTTCTTTGTAAATATTTTCTTCATAGTTATGCACTAAAAATTACAGAGCTTCAGTCACCAAAAATGTATTTCTGATGCATAATCACTGAAACCAGAAATGCAACTTGATTCTGAAATTGAAACAGGATATTTTATTCTAGTTTTCTTCATGGGAAATGACTAACTTTGGTAAAGCAGAAATAGAAAGTTAGAAGTTTATGAAGAAGAACCAATGAAGCCTAATGCCCAAAACACCTATTACATTTTTGGTAAATTAAATTTCATATATAAAATTAAAAATTGCTAGAGAGTATTTTATGCTTGTATATTAACCAATCATTACACATAGACCTTCTTTGGATGCTGATTCAAACTAGGAAAATTTGTGTCATACAAATGGAAATTTGAACACCAACCCAATATTTGATGCCATTCAACAGTATTAATTTTTAAAGATACAATCATGGTATTGTGATCATGTAAAAAGAAAAGAGCCCTTTTCTTTTAGATTTACATACTGAAATGTTTGTTTATAAAATAATATGTCTGGAATTTACTACAAAATAGTTTGGGAAGGCAGATGTGAGTAAGATTGTACATGAAATCATTTTATTGAAGTTGAATAATGGCATGTGAAGAGTTTTTGAGGTCTCTCCTGGTATAGTCCAGCCATTGTTAATATAATGAGAATGGTTTGTGTGACATTGATGTAACCTGGCATCCAAGGAGATTGGACTGGAATGCTCATGTGTGAACAATGATGGCTTTACTGTATTAGTCAATGGGGGTGGTGGACACCATTAAATGAGCATGTGAAATATGTGGCCACTGCATTCAAAATGATGGAGAGTAGAGTAATGAATCTGCCTCAAATTTTGGTTAGGCTTGAACATTCCTCTAAAGAAATTACTTGGATGATCCAAAAGGCTTTCAGGGATGATGCAATGAGTACAGCTCAAATATAAGTGTGGCACAGATGCCTCAAAGATGGTCAAGAATCTATTGAAAGTGATCCATGTTCTGGAAGGCCAGCAACAAGCAGAACACTTGAGAATGTTGAATGTGTATAGGCTACAATCAATGAAGATGGATGACTGACAGTATGAGAACTAGAAGCTGATCTAGGGATTCTAAAAACTACTGTGTTCAAGATTCTGATGCAGGACCTTGGCATGAAATGTGGCATGGCAAAATTTGTTTTGTGGCTTCTGCTACCAGAGCAGAAGGAACATCATGCTACAGTTGAGAGAACTGTGTGAGGTCCCAAGGTGCCTACTTTGAAGGGGACTGAGGCGCCATTGTCCCATGTACAATGTTTCTCATATCTTGTATCTTTTTCAGTAAATATCTCTTATTTTTCATATTATATGGATGGATACTTTCTGGACAGGCCTTGTATATTATTCTTTATGTATTTTTGAAATTTTCAAAAATAAAACATTTAAAATAAAAATGTGTATTTGGTAGCTTTGCCTGTACATTTTCATGCCTTGATGACACTTTAATGATATGTCATTCTCTCCATTAGAAGATATTTCTTTTCCTCCTGTGTCTGTGAAAATCCATAAGTGCTGCATGTGAGACCAGCTAGGGTTAAAGAGAATTCACAGCTGATACATCTGGGAAGCATTAGCTACATTAAGGACAAGCCAGCATGAAAGGTAACTGAAAGAATCAGCTGAGTACTCTCCAGTCAATCTTGAGGTTATCTGAATGAAAGGACTGTGGTTTACAGTATAGAAAGGGACATGTATCATTTCAGCACTTTGTTTCAAACCCCAGCACAAGAGTTCCTTTGGTTTGGAATTGGATCAAGACTGAGTAGAAGACTTCTTTATTCTCAATAAGCAAATTTAAATGTTTTATATCACAACACCTTTCAGGAAAGAATAAACAGAATTTACATTCATAGTAAAAACGATGTCTTTTGGATTTTTCTGTGTTGAAAAATTTCCATTTGCATTCATGTGAATACAGCAATAAATACTCATTTTGATTTTTATATCAATCAACAACTACCCATGATATGTATTATGTGGTGACACTGTGAAAAGCAAAAAATTAATATGAGGCATGGTAGAATAATAGGGGTATTATAGTTTCATGGAAAGCAGGACTTTGAAATCAAACAAAAATTGTCTAAAACCTGACACTACCATTTCTCAGCTTATTGAGTTGGGCTGTGTCATACTTTGGTTCCCTCATCTGTGAAACAGGATTGTAGTCACGTTTAAAAATAATACCTAAAGCACTTAGCCCACTGTGCACATTCTATGTACATTATGTGGGAAGAACTGTTGCTTTCACATTTGCTTTCTTACGGTCAGCAACTTATGCCACTTGCCTTTGAGTAAACGCATCTTCTAGTATTAGACACCTTCTCCTTCTATAAACACCACTGCCACTGCTGTCCTAGCCTACCAGCTCAATCTCTTGTGAAGAAAAACCTGAAACAACTCAACAGTTACAGATTAAATTTTCTCTTACTGAAAAACAATTTGTATTAAAAGTAAAAGGCTGTTTGTAGAACAATGTGCCAGAAAGGGTCAAGTACTGGTCTTAATCTTCTAATACCCTGATAATTTAACTAAGAGAGATGTGAAATTAAATGTAATGGAATATGCTATTAGAGAAAACACAGTTCTGTACTATTTCTAATGGAAACAGAATACTAAATATGCCATACTTCAGCCTTTTATGGTTTGATCTAGGAGATTGCTTCTCTTCCTGGTCTCTTGTCTTTTTACAGTTAAAAACAGCAGCAAATAAATGAAATATGTAAACCATTTTGATGCAATTTTAATGCACATACCATCACTCATTCTAAAAGCAGTCGTATTTAGATTATAAATTTTGTTCAAATTAAATGATAAGATGAGCCCATTTCACTTAAGGTAAAAGCTAAGACCAAGAAGGATTTTCCATCAAACTATCTGGAATTTAATGTAGGCCAGAATTTTCTAAAGCAAGAGAGCTGATATTTTAGGCAACATTAGAAAGGCCATGAAACCACTCTACAACTCTCTGTCAGCCTACTTTCGTTCTTCCTACTCATTTCATTGACTAGAGGCTGAGCCACTGAAAGATATACATTTTGTTGTACTCTGCATAGCTATTATATAATCAATCTAATTCTACTGCAGAAAAATTTGAAATAGTAAAAAAAAAATTTCCCAAAAGCCCACCATTCAGAGGTGAACACTATTATTATTATATAGAGATATATCTATACAGATTTTGAATGAATACATTTTTATAAAAAATTTCTCAAGAAGATATGTTCCATAACTTTTTTCACTTAATACTCCTTTGTGACAATTTTCAATGAGATTTAATATAGTTCTTAATGTATTAAGAACTATGATAATACGGTATGCTGTTATATGGAGGACCCATTTACTTGAATTTCTCCAGCTATCTGATATGGCCATTGGTGATCAAGCCAAGGAAAACACATATTCAAAGTCTACTTTCTTTCCCAATTCCTTCATCCTATTCACTCTGTCACCTTAGGGGCAATGTCAACATTAGGATTGATACATATAACCATTATATACTATATTTCTTTCTTTATTACCATTATTTATTCATAGTGCTATAATTAATTATATGCTAATGCTCACCAACAGTCTTAAATTGGTATTTAATGTAAGTCTTAAATTTAACTGTCTGAAGGTTATTCCCTTGTAGATACCTTAGGAATGGTATACCCCATGATATATTTTAAAAAGTTTGACTATACTATACACTTGAAAAACAGTATAACTGAACTTGCCTAAGATTTTCTTTTTTATTTTATTTTAGCTTATTTTACCTTATCTTTTATTTTTTATGCCTTTTTAGTTGTCCCAATTCTGCCTCTTTGGCCCCATCTACCCAGCCTGCCTCCTACTCCTACAGTCAATCCCCACACAGTTGTCCATGTCCATGGTTCATTCATATATGTTCTTTAACTAATTGCTTCACCTTCTTTCAACCAGCCCCTGTTTTCCTCCTTCCCTCTTACAGCTGTCATTCTGTTCCATGTTTCTATGCCTCTGGTTCTATTTTGCTCATTAGTTTATCTTGTCCCTTATATTCTACTTATAAGTGACATCATATGCTATTTGTCTTTTACTGACTGGCTTATTGCCTTACTATAATGGTCTCCAGTTCCATTAATGCTGTTGCAAAAAGAAAGAATTCATTCTTATTTTACTGCTCCATAGTATTACATTGGGTGATGTACCATAGTTTTATCCACTCATCCACTGATGGCACTTAGGCTACTTCTAAATCTTGGCTATTGCATATAGCACGGCTATGAACATAGGAGTGCATATATTCTTTTGAATTGGGATTCTTAGGGTATACTCCCAACAGTGGAATCACTGGGCAAAAAGGTGGTTCTGTTTTTAATATTTTGAAGAAATTCCATACTGTTTTCCACAGTGGCTACAACAGTCTGCATTCCTACCAACAGTGAATTAGGGTTCCCTTTTCTCCACATTTTCACCAGCAGTTGTTGCAAAAAGTTATTTGCTGGTTTATTAATGATAGCCATTTTAGCAGGTGTGAGATAATATCTAACTAGTTTTAATTTTCATATCTCTGATGGCTAATGATGTTGAGCATTTTTTTATATCTGTGGTCCATCCATATATCTTCTTGTAGATGTGTGCATTCAGGTCCTTTCCCTATTTTTATAACTTTTTAAAAAATATTTTATTTTTAGAGAGAGGGGCAGGGAGGGAGAAGAGAGGGAGAGAAACATCAATGTGTGGCTGCCTGTCACTTGGCCCCCACTGGGGACCTGGCCCACAACCAAGGCATGTGCTCTGACTGGGAATCAAACTGATGACCCTTTGGTTCACAGCCTGCGCTCAATCCACTAAGCTACACCAGCCAGGGCCTCTTGCCCATTTTTTAATGGAATTGTTTTTCTTCCTGGTGTTGAATTGTATATGTTCTTTATATATATTGAAGATTAAACTTTTATCTGATGTATTCTTGGCAAATATGTTCCACATGCAGCCGGTTCCTTTTTCATTTTGATAATGGTTTCTTTCAATTTATTTGTTTATTTTTTTTTACTATTGTTCAATTACAGTTGTCCCCAGTTTCCCCCCATTACTCTCTCCTGCCCCACCTACCCCCTACCTCCCACATTCAGTCCTGCTCCCCACTGTTGTCTTTGTCCATGGGTCCTTTATACATGCTTCTTGACCCTTCATATTTCCCTCCCTGTTGTCCCTCTCTCCCAACACTCTGGTCCCTGTCAGTTTGACATTTATTTCCATGTCTCTGGTTCTATTTTGCTCACTTGCATTTTGTTGATTAGGTTTCGCTTATAGGTGAGATCATATGTTGTTTGTCTTTCATCACCTGGCTTATTTCACTTTGCATAATGCTGTCCAGTTCCATCCATGTTGTCATGAAGGGTAGGCATTCCTTCTTTCTTTCTGCTGCATATCATTCCATTGTGTAAATGTACCACAGTTTTTTGATCCACTCCTTTACTACCAGACACTTAGGCTGTTTTCAGTATTTGGTAATTGTAAATAGTGCTACTATGAACACTGGGGTGTGTAGGTTCTTTTGAATTGGTGTTTCAGGATTCTTAGGGTATAATTTCAGTGGATGATGGTTTCTTTAGGGTGAAGAAGCTTCAGTTATAAATGACAAACTTTTTGTGCAGATGTCAAAAGAATTTACTACTTTCTTTAATGATGAAAAATTTCATTAGACTTTTTCCAGTGTTCTCTGTTTATTTTCCCAGGTATATAGTGTGTCTTTTCAACATCTTTCAAATATACATTTTCTTAATTTTAGGAAACTATGTTTTTAATTGTATGCATTTTTAATATCTATATTGCTTTATTGATTTGGTTTTCTTTTTAGAGGGTTCTTATTATATATATGTTGTTTCTTCTTTTCTTATCTTTCATAAGGCTGGGTGTATTGGAGAGTTCTAGGGGATTGATATCTGAATTGCACCTATCAAAAACACAATTTTCAGCGAAAAGTAAAATTTTAAGGAACAAAGTCCAAAGATATGATTAACAAACGAGTGAGCTGCATGCATACTCTCTGTGATTCAGACAACTGACAGGCTGCCTGTTTCCTAGTAATGTTATATCCTCTTATTTCCATAACTGGCCAAAATAAGAAATTACATGAAATTTACTATTGCATCTGAGAGTATGTAGAGTTTCTAAAGTAAAATAAAGTTTACAAAACAGTCCCAAGGGATATTATTTATAATTTATTTCTAGGAAAATCTTTATTTTTCCTAAGAGTTATGTTTTCTATTCTTGGAAGTCATGATAACTTGACTTTCTATTTTTCCCTGGCTCAGTCTTACAGTAATAAACACAATTACGCAGAGATCCTTATTACATGCATGTATTAATTGATCACAATTTTTACTTTCAAGGTTTTTAAACTTTGGTGTCGAAGGACAAGCTTTCAGAGGAAACGTATACAAAATTTAATTTTAATATGCCTGTTTTATTTCTGAGAAATTCTTGACAATTCATCAGATTCTGATTCTAAAAAGAACCTGTGATACACAAAGAACAAAACTACTGCTTTTATATTCATTATTTCATTTTATTTATAAAACAGAAACTTTTTTCTAGTTGAAATTTAAGTCTCAGTGACATATCAAAAGTAATTCTTTACTTCTGGAATCACACTAAGAATTTTTAACTTCACAAAATACAATTAATAATAAACTAATGAATTTACTGGGAAGACCCCCAACACTCAAAATCAAATCATACCATTTATAAACCTAGATCATATAATATAGGGAAAAAAGCAAAGCTCTTTTTCCACAAATATTATTAAGGACCTCGTGAAAACTTATCACCTGGGTTCACTAACTTTAGAAAGAATGCTGGCATCATATGCGATCATTCTAAATAGTATCCTCCTGGAAATTGGTTGAGATAGAAACTACTTCTATAAAGTCACTTATTTCTGTTTTACATAAATTAGTTTCATTCTGTTTCTTCTCTAAGTTTCTCTTCTTCTTATCATTAAATTGTGTTTTTAGGTGTCTTAGCAAATTGCCTTGTAGTCTTTTGGTGAACATTTATCCAATTGGATATAGACTTATCACCATACATCAGATACCTCTGGAGAAATGCTTCCATATATTTAATCAGGAGTTAAGGTCTGTAGATAGTCCCTTGACTTGGTGCATAAAGGTAAAATATATTATAAGATAGAGTATGTTATAGAAATAAAATAAATACTAAAACTACATTAATATGCTATCTATGCCAGTAGAGTCAAGAGTTACAACAAGGCATGTAGTATTAAATTAAAGCTGAACATATTTAGGGGGAAAATTATGATTATGTTTGGAAATCCTAAGTATCTCAATTAAATGTGTAAGGAAATGGAATCATTTATCTAGAATGCATTAATTTCATATTTTGTTAATGATTTATCTTTAACTATTTGCACCAAATCTTTTTTTAATTAAGTGTATGGAGTAATATTAGTTAATAAAATTATATAGGTTTCAAGTGTACCGCTCTGTGATACATCATCTGTTTATTGCATTGTGTGCCTACCACCCATTGTCAAATGTTCTTCCATTACCATACATTTTACCCCATTTACCTGTTACTAGCTCTCCTTCCCTCTGATAACCACCACACTGTTGTCTGCTTCTATTGCTGTTTACAAGCTTTTGTTTGTTTTTCTTACTTGTTCATTTGTTGTTTTCAGTTTTATATTTCACATGTGAATGAAATCATCTGATTCTTGATTCCTGTCTGACTTATTTTGCTTAACATATTCTCAAAATCCATCCATATTGTGGCAAACGGCAGTATTTCGCCTTTTCTTCTTGCCCAGTAGTATTTCACTGCATGTATGTACCACATCTTCTTTAGCCAGTCATATTTTAAAGAATGCATCAGTTGTTTCCATAACTTGGCAATTGTGAATACCATACAACACAGCATGGTATTACTAGAAAAACAGAAATGCAAACTAAAGGAACAAAATTGAAGCCCATAAATAAAGCCTCATGTATATGGGCAAAACAATTTTCAATGAAGGAGCTGAGGACATAAAAGGAAAAAACCAAAGTCTCTTCAATAAATTGTGCTGGGAAAATTTGAAAGCCCATGCAAAAGAATGAAATTAGACTACTGTTTGTTTCCATACACAAAAGTTAACCAAAAATAATAAGTAAATAAATAAAGATTAACTCAAAAATGGATCAAAGACCTAAATATAAGACCTGAAACAATAAATTACATAAACTAAAATGTAGGTACTAAACTCATGGACCTTGGTCTTAGGGAGGATTTTATTAATTTAACCCCCAAAACAAGGGAAATAAAAGCAAAAATTAGTGAATAGGACTACATAAAACTAAAAAGCTTCTGTACAGCAAAGGAAATCATCAACAAAACAAAAAGGCAACAAATTGAGTGGGAGATGTTTGCAAACAACAGCTCTGACAAGGGGCTAATATCCCAAATACATATAAAAACTCATGCAACTCAACACCAAACAAACACTCCAATTTGAAAATGGGCAGAGTACCTGAACAGAAACTTCTTCCAAGAAGACATACAACTGGCCAACAGATATACGAAAAGGTGCTCAACTTCACTATTAGGAAAATGCATATCAAAACTACAATGAGATACCAACTCATACCTGTTAGAATGTCTGCCATCAACAAGACAAGTAATAACAAGTGTTGAAGGGATTGAGAAAAAGGAACCCTCATTTACTGTTGGTGGCAATGTAAACTGGCATAGCCACTATGGAAAACAGTATGGAGGTTCCTCAAAAAATTAAGAATACAGTTACTATATTATCCAGCAATCCCTTTTCTGAGTATCTACCCCCAAAATTTGAAAACATTTACTCTCAAAGATATGTGCACTCCTACATTCATTGCAGCATTATTTGTGCCAATTCTTTACCTCTTTTTCTAGCATATAGTAAGTTTATAATCCTGTGCACACTAGATTGGCATTTAAAAAGTATTCTGTTCACTTGAGAAATAATATTAAGTTACTTTGAACCTATTAGAAATATGGTTGTAATTTACATTCTCTATGCAACAGTCTAAGTAGTTAGCTCTGAATAATTTCTTCCTGATTTGGCATTGTTAGTGCAATTAAATTTGACTTGACATTTTTAACTATTTAGAAAATGGCTGATGATTAAAAATTGAATAAAAGTAATATACATAATTTTCCATGACATAAATAAAAACATTTAGTGAAATTTCCTGAATCATTTGCACTTTAAGCAAATGATAACACGTTTTTGGTCTGTTGAGTTATTCAATCAACTAGAAAAAGTAATTAACTTGCAATTTGATAGAGCTGAGGTAGAAGACAAATTTTGAGGTTGTAATTTGTTCATATGAACATTTTTACAAATTGTGGAGTCAGCTTATATGCCTAAAGTGGATTCTTACACTGACACTTTCTCCCTGCTAACTCAGTTCCCAGGGTCAGTGACACTTAAGAGGCCAAATGATTAGGTTACAAGCAGTTATTAAGGTAAGCAAAGTCTCACTCATTTCTTGTGGTCAGATATGTGCTCTCAATTATGGGAGAGGTAGGTAAACATTGATGCTCTGGTTAGATAGAAGCTGATATGCCTTTTTCTAAGTTCATTGGAGCTTATAGTTTGCCAGTTTACACAAAAACATACACTCAAGAGGTCTGAAATAAAGTCTAGTGTCTTTATTTTTGTTTCTGTATTCTACTGATGATCTTCTAAAAGGATAAATACAGCTTCAAATGTAATCTTAGATTTAAAAAGCAAAAAATACAAAAAAAAAAAAAACTGACCAGTTTTCAGTTCACATTCTCTCACACCCACCCTCCAACCTCAAAGTCTCACAGGGGGCCATATTACTCAGTTATTTATCCCTAAATCACACAATCCCAATTCTTACCACTTCTTCTTTTCCTTAACTGTACTCAAACCCCAGCCAAAAACAAAGCACTCAAAACAGCATCAAAGAAAACCTCACCTTCCATCAAACGAATTCCTTAGAAGTCACATCATGATTAATAATGCTGGTTTTCAATAGAAACATTCTATTAATTTAACAAAACTCATACTCATAAACATAGAAAGTTAAACATAATTCACAATTCTTGTTTTTTCCTGCATTTTATGCTATAGTCCTAAAAACAAGGACTATTAGTAATGTGTCATTACTATTGTACATATAAGGCACATCATAATTTTTTCTTTTTTTTAATATATTTTATTGATTATACTATTACAGTTGTCCCATTTTCCCACCTTTATTCCCCTCCACCCTGTGCACTCCCTCCCACCCACATTCCCCCCCTTTAATTCATGTCCATGGGTCATATATATAAGTTCTTTGACTTCTACATTTCCTATACTATTGTTAACCTCCCCCTGTTTATCTTCTACCTACCATTTATGCTACTTATTCTCTGTACCTTTTCCCCCAATCTCCCCTCCCCCTCCCTGTTGATAACCTCCATGTGATCTCTATTTCTGTGATTCTGTCCTGTTTTACTGTTTACTCAGTTTGTTTTTGTTTTAGATGTGGTTGTTAATAACTGTGAGTTTGTTGTCATTTTACTCTTCATATTTTTTTATCTTCTTTTTCTTAGATAAGTCCCTTTAACATTTTATATAATAAGGGCTTGGTGATGATGAACTCCTTTAACTTGACCTTATCTGGGAAGCACTTTATCTACCCTTCCATTTTAAATGATAGCTTTGCTGGATAGAGTACTCTTGGTTGTAGGTCCTTGCCTTTCATGACTTGAAATACTTCTTTCCAGCCCCTTCTTGCCTGCAAGGCTTCTTCTGAGAGTCTAATGAGAACTCCTTTGTAGATAACTCTCTCCTTTTCTCTTGCTGCTTTTAAGATTCTCTCCTTCTCTTTAATTGTGGGTACTGTAATTATGATGTGCCTTTGTGTGTGCTTCCTTGGGTCCAACTTCTTTGGGACTCTCTGAGCTTCCTGGACTTGCTGGCAATCTATTTCTTTTGCCAGACTGGGGAAGTTCTCCTTCATTATTTGTTCAAATAGGTTTTCAATTTGTTGCTCTTCCTCTTCTCCTTGTGGCATTCCTATGATTCAGATGTTGGAACATTTAAAGATGTCCTGGAGGTTCCTAAGCCTCTCTTCATTTTTTAAATTCTTGTTTCTTCCTTCTGTTCTGGTTAAATGTTTACTTCTTCCTTGTGCTCCAAATTGTTGATTTGAATCCCAGTTTCCTTCCCATTA
This sequence comes from Anoura caudifer, assembly GCA_004027475.1. Taxonomy (NCBI): domain Eukaryota; kingdom Metazoa; phylum Chordata; class Mammalia; order Chiroptera; family Phyllostomidae; genus Anoura; species Anoura caudifer. Next base: position 35,963 of record PVKU01008713.1, on the reverse strand, counting down.
CTGTTGGCTCTGTGTACATTTTCCTTTGTTTCACTTAGCATAGCAGTCATTTTTTCATCCAGTTTATGACCATATTCAACCAATTCTGTGAGCATCCTGATTACCAGCATTTTGAACTATGCATCTGATAGGCTGGCTATCTCTTCATTGCTTAGTTGTATTTTTTTCTGGAGCCTTGATTTGTTCTTTCATTTGGGACATTTTTTTTTTGTCTTGGCATGCCTGTTGCATAGTAAGGGGTGGAGTCTTATGTGTTCACCAGAGCAGGGCAACCACATTACTGCATTGTGATGCTGTATGTGGTGGAGGGGTCTGAAAGGGAACACCACCACTTGCTCTGCTCTCTGCCAGTTTTCAGTCACTTCCCCCACTACCCACAATGAAGTTGGGCCCTTCTGGTGCTGATTCCCAGGTGGGTGGGCTTGTGTACATTCTAGGACCTTGTTGCCCTCTCTAATGAACTCTTCTATGAGGCTGGGAGTTTCTCCAGGTGCTGCCTCAACCCCCACAGGTGTTTTCAATCAGAGGTTTGAGGCTCTATTTCCCTACACTGGGACCGTGGGTTGCATGCTATGTCTCACTGCCCAGTTGTACTTCCTGGTTTATCTGCATGGGAATGTGGGACCACCCATCTGCAGTTCACTGCCTCACTAGGTCCTCCAGCCACTGCCTTGCTTGCCAGCCAGTGCCTTGCCCACCCCAGTCCTCCAGCCGCTGCCTTGCTGTGAGTCCTCTCCACCCAGCTGCCCATCTCTGCCCCTCTTACTGGTCTAGATGAATGTTTCTTCTTTAACTCCTTGATTGTGGGACTTCCATACAATTCAATTTTCTGTCAGTTCTGGTTGTTTTTGTTGTTGTTTTTAAGTTTGTTGTTGTCCTTCTTTTGATTGTGTGAGGTGGCACAGTGTGTCTACCTATGCCCCCATCTTGGCCAGAAGTCTCATTAAAAAATTAATTTAATAAACAAATCATTTACAGTCACTCCACTCAATTTACTGTTGACATTGTTTTTCAATGACTTTTCCCTCAGTCTTCATTAACCTCAGTTTAAACATATTTGCTTACTAAATAAAGTTGGGATGACTTTTCATCTCCATTTTCTACTTTATATCTTCTGGAAGCCCCACTGGCCAAAGATATGCTTGCATAAACCTTCAAACTGTTTTGTGATATTGACCACCTTTTGAACCTCAGAAATAATCAGGAAATATATTTCCTGCTTCATTGTCTCTGAGTAACTGTTACCAGGGGCACCTGAGTTAGAGAGCTCCCCTTCCTTGGTTCTTATCTTGCTGGCAAGAGATAAAATCAGGCAAGAGAGAAAATATATATTGGAAATGAGACAGCAAGTTTATTTATGAAATACTGGGTGCCCACCTGCAGCAAGCATGAAGCTATAAGTGGGCACCCAGCTAATCTGAGAAATCCCTGCCCTTTGGAGTTTTAGGTGTTTTATGCTTATAATCCACTTCTAGGTTCTCCTCCCTTCTCTGGACCTTGGGATTTACATACAGTTTCAGAGACTTTCTTTCCCAGATAGTGGAAATGATACACACAGAATTTCAGAGGCTCCCCTTCTCCTGCGCTTATCATGGTATTTCTTGTGATTTTGGTGCAACTGTAATCCTATCTGACTGAGCTTATCTGACTGCTGAAGTTAATGGGTGAGATATGTCCTCCTTCCCATCCTGTCTTGGTTTGCTATCTATCCTGTCTAACATCCCCCCTCAAGTGATGCCATCTAAATGCTTTTGGGGTGCTGTAGGTCAAAGATCAGTTTTATGTATCTACTTCATGCTGATTATGGTAATAGAGCTGTTTATGGGATGGTGTCACCTGTTCCCTCTCTGGGCAGGTAAGGATTAGGGTTTTGTGTGGAATATGTCAGCAGCCTGATGCAAGGGGTTAAGAGGTATGCTTGAATATTTCCATTGAATGACCATTTGTAGGTGAATTGTCCCTAGCCTGTAAAACACAAAATGGACAAGGATATTAAAAATACAAGGTCCAAAAAGGAGTAAGAGAAGTGGGAAAGCCAGAGGACTTAGGAAGTACAGTATCCAGGATTTCTATGATCAGAAGCTGGACCATGAATTCCACCCCTGCTCAGCCTGGGCCTGGAGCTGCCTGGCCTTGCCTAAAAAGTCACAAATGTAACTCTGAACTTGACCTGTTTGACCCCAAAACAGTATTCTTCCTGGAGCATGACACAGATGCCTCCTTCGGCAGCAGACAGTATATCTAGCCTACACTGGTTTTGAAGTGGTATAGCTGCTGAGGAATTAATTTGAGCCTGAATGGTACAAAGGCATCTATATGTCAGATCACCTGACCATCCCTTTCAAGTGATAGGTACCTTCCTCTGTCAATGCTTGTCCATGTGAATGAGGACTATCCCTAAATCTTTGAGGAAGGACAATCCAGGTTAGTTGTTACTTGTGCCCTGTGGATCTATCTTTTCAAAAGCAAACAGAAATTGACAAATTAGATCCAGGGGAATGCAAAAGAAGGCAACTATCAAATCCAGCACATAAAACCTTTGGGTTTGGGAAGGAATTTGTCCCAGGATAGTATAAGAGTTAAGTACCACTGGATGTATAGGGATGACAGACTCAGTAACTGCCCGTAGGGCTTGAACTAATTGGTAGGTCCCATCTTTCTTCCCAATAGGTAAATGGGAGTGTTACAGGGAGAATTACAAGCTACTCACAGGCCATGATTTAGGAATGTAGTGATAATTTTCTGTAGCCCTTCCCTGGCCTCTGAATTTATGAGACGTTGCCTTCTATTAGGAAAATTGGTTGGATCCTTTAATTTGATCAGAATCAGGTTAGCTCTGTGAATTTGTCCCAGAATTCCTGTTGCCCAGACTTGAGAGTTAAGTTCCTGTTCCTTATCCATATAGGAACTGTTCCCAGTCATTGGCATAAGTTATTGCTTTTCCCTTAATTTCTCTCAGAGGTTTCTTGGGCTTCTTGAATGATTAAATTAATATGTTTCCATGGAAAATCAAAATTTAAAACTGTTTTTTTATTCATTTATAAATTCACTGGGTTTATTTATGGAACTACCCCATCTGTATTTAAAAACCATTAAATCCTGTTGGTGAATTAGGCCTGGACCCTTACTACCCCATCTGGTCCTGGGTTTTCTCATAGGGAAAAGAGCTGAGGGGGTGCTGCTCTTGCTGGTGGTCTATGTTCCTTTCTAGTTCTAGTTATTTTGTTTCTCCCAGAGATTAAGGACTCTGGATATGGCAGTGCTGGTTCTGAAGCCAAAGGGGCTTCAGGACACTAGGGTTTCACAGGTAGGGGCACAGGATTCTCCTCTACCTTCCTAGGGTCTGATTCCTTGTTATTCATAACTGCTAAGAGGGTGGGATCTACCTGACAATTTTTACATAACTCAGGATAATTCCTTAATGCCATAAAAACCTATATACAGGTATATAGTATCTCTATCCATTTTTCTTAACTTCTACAAAATAAATCTAACTGTAAAACTGTGTTATAAATTAGACTGCCATTCTCAAGCCAAACCTCCCCATCTCCTAATTTATATTGGGGCCATTACAGAAAAATACAAATCTCTTTTTCTTTAAACTTTGGGTGTCAAATTTATCCCAATTTTTATGGATGCACCCCAAAGTCATATCTCATAATACTGAGCCTTGGTTTCCCATCTGCAAGGGAATAGAGAAGATGGGAGAGGCTGGATGACCCCTGCTCTTCTCCCATGTTTGTATACCTTCTGGAGAGAGCATCCTTGCTCTGAGTGTAGGCTTCCAGAATTAGCTAGCTCTACTGTGTAACCCAAAGCTGCTGGCTGGAGGAGGCTCCTCTCCTCAGCCCTGGGTTTCCAGAATTAACCAATCTTTCTATGTAACCCAAACCTGACCTTTTTTTGCTTTGGGAAGCCCCTGACAGATCTCTATTCTAGAGAGGAAAACTTCTTTCTACTTCAGCTTTGTCTTCACTTAGGGGACATTTTGAAGGGTATACCCACACCATCTGGGTATACTCCTTCCTCATGTAGGCAGTAGAGCCCTCAATTGTTTAGGGCTCTAAACAATTAGAGCCTGATTGACTACCAGGCCACCTGCTTGTACAGAAAGTAAAGAAGGGATATAGCTGCTAGCTGTTGGAGCAAAGACACCCCCTGTATTTTCTAATCAATTTGTAGATTTGAGGCAAAACTTTCTATCTAATAGATATGATCACTTGAATATCTAAACACCTGCCAGAGTCTGGGCATTTCCCAATCTCATGGGTCCTGAAGGACTAAATAGAGTAGATATTTGAATAGGTGTGGTATTCCCTCCCTGGTCCATATCCACAGGGGCATTTCACTAATTCTCCCTAATTTGTGTAGACTCTCCATGGGCAAAGTTGGCATTCTCAGTTATTTTGATCAGCCTTTTTCTCTATACTTAACATATTATAAATGTGTGCTGAAATTTGAGATAAGGGCCCTAATAATGTACATAAAAATGTGCCCTGGTCCCACATGTTCCATAGCAGATGGGGATCAGTTTTGGGGTTAATGGAGTGGAGCGTGGGGCCATAAACAACCTAAGAAGAAGCTTTAAAGCCTTCCCCTGTATTTGCCCTGTCAAAGTCTTCCTGGGATGTTTCTGCGCAGAGACTATTAGCAGATGTTGATTAATAGCCTTCAGCTAATGTTTCTCCTGACAATGCTTACAAAGGCAGCCTAAGGAAGGAATCTTTTCTGGCCTTTTCCATAATGCCACCAGAATTGGAGGGGTCCCCAACTAAGTTCTCTTTCTTGCTGCCTGACATACACAACATTGCCCTTCTTTCTAGCTCCTACAAAGGGAATATAGATGCAAATAGATTTGCCAGAAGTCACCTGGGGCAGAGAGGTGCAGTAAAGTTACAACAGGCCAAGATTTAAACTTATTTTTCCCTTGGCCATGTTTTAGAAGCAGAAAAGACTAGGGGATTTGTGTAGTGGGTGTCAATGTACTACTTGTGAATGGAGTTCCCAGAGGCTGTCACATCTTTGGTCATCCCCAATTCTTATGTGCCTTGGTTTCTCCTCTGGCTGTCTAAAACAATCCAGGGGGACCCAGGCTGCTTGGTGACCAACCCTTGTTTTGCATGGCCTCAAACAAGCCAAATTTATATTACAGTGATGGGAATTCCCTCTGAAGCCCCTATATGTCCTAGGGATTATACCCCAGATACCTTCACAAGGCCCTTGCTAATGTAGGGATTCTCAAAAACTCAGACTGGAGGGAGTAAGTACCTCTTCAATCCTTGAAACCCTGGGTGAATCCAAGCACTCACTTTAGATTTTATACTTGTTTCTGCCTCGAAACACAGGCCTAACATGTTTGAATAATCCTCTCTCACAGTGGTTCATTTCTTTCATTAACTCCAAAGTTGAAACAGACAAAAAAAATTGCTGGAGGGACTGTACTCACTGCATTCTGGGTAGCTAGAGACAAAGGGTGAGTGGGGATCTTAGATTTGAGTCATGGAACTAAGAAAGATGTTACCTGGAGGAGATCCAAGTTAGGGGACTCCCCCTCTTCAGTTCTTGTCTTGCACACAAGAGATAAATTCAAGTGAGAGACAGAACATATAATGGAAGTGAGATAGCAACTTTATTTATGAAATACACTTTGCACTAGCTAGCCTGAGTATCCTGCATATAGAGGTTTAGGGGCTTTATGCTCATAGCCAGCTTCTAGTGCCCCCCCTCCTCCTTTCTCTGGACCTTGGGATTAACATACAATTTCAAAGACTTTCTTCCCCAGATAGTGCAAATGCAAGAAAAATTTTGGCAACAAGTTCTCTTGTTTTTTTTTAATCAATGAAAATAACAAAATCTTCCATAAAGTGGTTTCTTTTTTAAGATTATTTTGTTAATTATGCTATTACAGTTGTCTCATTTCTCCTCCATCATTCCCCTCCACCCTGCACACCCATTCCCACCCACATTCCCCCCTTTAGTTCATGTCCATGTGTCATAAGTTCTTTAGCTTCTACTTTTCCCACACTACTCCTGCCCTCCCCCTGTCTATTTTCTACCCACCGTCTATGCTACTTATTCTCTGTACCTTTCCCCCTCTCTCTTCCTCCCACTCCCCTGTTGCTAACCCTCCACGTGACCTCCATTTCTATGTTTCTGCTCCTGTTCTAGATGTTTGCTTAGTTTGCTTTTGCTTTAGGTGTGGTTGTTAATATCTGCGAGTTTGCTGTCTTTCTACTGTCATATTTTTTATCTTCTTTTTCTTAGGTAAGTCTCTTTAACATTTCATATAATAAGGGCTTGGTGATGATGAACTCCTTTAATTTGACCTTATCTGAGAAGTGCTTTATCTTCCCTTCCATTCTAAATGACAGCTTCACTGGATAGAGCAATCTTGGATGTAGGTCCTTGACTTTCATGACTTGGAATACTTCTTTTCAGCCCCTTCTTGCCTGTAAAGTCTCTTTTGAGAAGTCAGCTGACAGTCGGATGGGAACTCCTTTGTAGGTGACTGCGCCCTTATCCCTTGCTGCTTCTAGAATTCCCCCCTTCATTTTAATCTTGGCTAATGTAGTTATGATGTGCCTTGGTGTGTTCCTCCTTGGGTTCACCTTCTTTGGGACTTTCTGAGCTTCCTGGACTTCCTGGAAGTCTATTTCCTTTGCCAGACTGGGGAAGTTCTCCTTTATTATTTGTTCAAGTAAGTTTTCCACTTGCTGCTCTTCTTCTTCCCCTTCTGGTACCCCTACGGTTCAAATTTTGGGACATTTAAAGATGTCCTAGAGGTTCCTGCTTCTCCTCATTTTTTTGAATTGTGGTTTCTTCCTTCTTTTTTGTTTGGTTGTTTCTTTCTTCTTTCTGGTCCACTCCATTGATTTGAGTCCCAGTTTTCCTCCCATCACTATTGGTTCCCTGTGGGTTTTTCTTCATTTCACATATGGTAGCCTTCATTTGTTCATCTAATTTGCAACCAAAATCAACTAATTCTGTGAGCTTCCTAATCACCAGTGCTTTGAACTGTGCATCTGATAGGTTGGCTATCTGTTGGTTGCTTAGATGAATTAGCTCTGGGGCTTTGATCTGTCCTTGTTTGAGCCATCTTTGGTTTTGTTTTGTTTTGTTTTTTGGTCTGGTGGTGGCTGTTACATAGTGAGGGGCAGAGCCTTAGGTGTTCACCAGGGTGGGGCAACCCAGTCACTGGGTTGTGATGCTGGATGTGGGGGCTGGGTCTGAGAGGGGACAACAGTGCTTGCTCTGCACTCTCTTTGATTCCAGTTCCTTCCACTGCTTTCCCCAAGCTAATTGGACCTTTCTGGTGCTGATTTCTATGTGGGTAGGATTATGTACATTCTAGGACCCTGTGGGTCTCTCTAACAAACTCTCCTGTGAGTCTGGGATTCTCTCCCGGCACCTCAAATCCCACAAGTGTTTTTGATTGGTTCTTTTAGGCTTTATTTCCCAGCCCTGGGGCCCTGTGTTGTGCAGTCTGTCTTGCTGCCCATTTTTGCCTGGTTTATCTGCATGCGAATGTGTGACTGCAGTCAGCCACCTTGTGTGCCTCGCTGGGTCTGCTCATTGCCTCCCCACGCCCAGTAACTGCCACCTGTATGCCTGGGGTGTGCCAACTGCCACCTGTGCACCTGGTACCACTAGCCACTGCTTTTTCCTGCCACGACCGCTTTCCACGGGCCGCAAACTCTGCCCCTTTTACCTGTCTGGGTGAATCATTGTCGGATTTCTGTACAATTCAATTTTCTATCTGTTCTGGTAGGGTTTTTTTGGTTCTATATTTTTGTTGTCCTTAATCTTGGTTGTGAAAGGAGGCACAGTGTGTCCACCTATGCCTCCATCTTGGCCAGAAGTCTCCCATTAAGTGGTTTCAGTGGAGGCTGGAGTGTGATGGAACATGTAGTTCTAGTTCTAAGGCTTTATTTGCTGAAAAACTGTCAGGATACTGGGTTTATCAAATACTTATACCCTGTTTGTAAAATAGTGAAGGAGTCCACACTAATCTTCCTTGCTAATCACTTGTCTTGATCACCACTCTTTTCACCAGTGAAAAATGGTGTTTTAACCAGTGTCTAGTCAACAAATGCTGTGGTAGAGATTTACACTTTGCAATTTAACATATTTTTGGTATTCATTTCTGGGGAGTGGACACCTGATAGAATCTCTCAAGGACTAACTAACCCACTATGAAGTGTGAATTCAGGATTAGGAAACCACAAATGTTAACAGACTTCTTTAGACTATAGATTGAAGATAACTTGTACACATACATATATTGTCCAAAGTGAAATAATGTCCAAAGTGAAATATTTTAAAGTAAATATAGATATTGTAGTAGGCATATGCAGCAGCTTGGTTTTGCTGCTTTTCCAATAGCAGGTAACAACAAAAGAGAAAGAGCATTTCTCTATTTTACTGAATGTGGTTTAATGGGACTTCCATTAGCCAAGGCTACAGGAGGAGATGAGAAAGAAAGAGAAAGCAGCCAGAATCTGGCAACTGAGTGGATATGTTCATGAGCTTAGGGCTACAGTATTAAATGCTTACAGAAAGGTGCCTTATAGGTACTACATTTGCAGTGGTGAGCAAAGGTAGACAAACCATGTCAATATCATAATTGTTTTTTGCTTACCTTCACAATTCCTCCTAATGGTTAAAGTAGTTCATTTCAGTTTCAAGATACTCAAGGTTGCACTGTAAGTGGTAACAAATACATTGAAACAATTTTCCCCCATAGGACACAGTCATATTTCTTCAAGGGATATTCTGAAAACATAGTTACAAAGTTGGAAATAGTTAGACTGCTTTTCAAGGTATGGGAAAATGTTCAAAAGGCACAGTGACATAATTCATGAACTTAAATTGTAAAAGCATTTAGAGGCATGCAAGGATGGAATGCTTTCCCAAAGATAATGGCGTTACTTTGAGTAATAGCCATTCAGTTGCCTTTGTTTTTGACAATGAGGGGTCATGTGGTGGTCAACATAGTTTGATAAGTGACCTTCCTATCATTCTCATTTTGTGGGTTTAGGTCAGACACCCATGTTGTGACTTGGTTGGTGTGGAGGCTGGTGTTTTATGGTATTTTTAGAATATTTAGTCTATTTAGAAAGTTTACACAATTTTGGTTACAGTGACTAACGTGACTAAGACTAAAAATAACATTGACTTTTACAGAAATAAAGTCTTCTAGCATTAGAAGATAGTAGTGTGTGCCAGTGTTCCTTTAGAGTCCTTAAGTGTGGTACCTAGCATTGCAAATAGGAGTACTCGTGGATGAGAGAAAAAGCTTTGTGTCTGTTATTTGTAATAACAGAATGTTCCTGACACAATGAAGATGTGTATTTTATCATGCTGCTTGGTCTAGAGTAGAGATTAGAAGGAAGTTTTATTTATTTTGCCAACTCTGAAGAATTTATAGTTGCTTCCCAGAGCTCTCTGTGAAAAGAATTGGGATAGAGAGTTGGTACCCTGCTAGAAAAGATGCTAACCAATACTGATAACTGGCAAGGATTGAATGTGAGAGGATAGGCAAGACATGTGTAATGTACTGGATATTTCTAGACTAATGGGAGGTGATTGGGTTATGGTCGAATACTCCAATTCTGGTTGATATTTCCTGGGTTATACCATACTTAGAATCTACTGTGTCAGGAATTCCCTGTGGGATTATCTAATATTAAAAATAAATTCTGATATTTATAGTGTGGAAACATATAAAAAGCACTTTCACAACTATCACACACACATATGTGTATGCTTCTTAAGCACAGTAAAATAATTTTAATTTTAATTAATCAATATAATTAAAGACTAATAATTTTATTTTTTATGAATAGTCCTTGAAAATCTAGTTGAAATGAAAACATATTTTGCTTAATAGTTAAAAAATATGTTAGGAATATATTTTGATGAGACTTTAGTAAGGATTAAAATCATTGGGGAAGTATAATGAAATCTACATAGATGAACAAAATAAGTAGCAGTCTACATTCAGAGCCTGAAAACCAGCAAACACTTTTTCTGACTAAATTTCTATATATGTGGGTGATGTAAAGTTTTAGACATTTCGGAGGGAGAGAAGATGGTGGCGCGGTAAGAGGATGCACATCCCTCTTCCCCCTTCACACAGGTGATAAACAGGGCCAATTTTCAATGCAGCACAGCACACAGACACCAGAAACACAGCATATTTGAAAGCAAGTGATTCAAAATTGCAGTGGACACTGAAAAACCAGACGGTAAGGAGGGTACTCCAGTAGCGTGGAGACCAGAGCAGGGGCTGAGAAACCGGGCCAGTGCTGGCCATAAGACTCTAGGGAGGGAGCTGGTGCAACTGCTCCCCGATCAGCCAAACAGGGTCTTGGCAGCACCAGGATAAACCTGGTTGCTTGAAATCTCACAGAGAGGAGTTAAGATCTCATAGCCCTGGGAGGACTGAGCATTGGAGCTTGTACTTTTGTCTACACCCATGTGCCATTGTAAACAGCTGGGGGGGGGATTGTTCATACCAGCGCACCACTGGTAGACCCGTGGTGCAGTCGCTGGGCGCCTCTATGGTCTCTCGGCCCCCGCATGCGGGCTCAAGACAGCAGGGAGCAGCGATACGATCTCAGCACCATCGCTCCATCATGCCATCGGAGACCTGAGTGGGCTGCTCGGAGATCTTAGACACCAGTGTGCAACCTGCGTCAGGGTCGAGCCATGCTCGCAGGACAGTTGGCACCTGTGCAAGGAAGGCTCAAAGATCATCGGCGCTTGAGCGCGTGCCACCACAGGAGACACACGTGAGACCCTGTGCAGAGAGACTTGGGCTAGCTCTGAGGACAGTAGGCCAAAGAAAACTGAGTGCTGAACAAGGAAAAAAGCAATACGGTCACCCCTCGGCCACTGCAGTCATCAAGGCCAGAAAAACCAGCTTGGCAAGATTGATAACAGCAAGAATTAGCGGTTTTGGCGATTTTTTGTTTTTTGATTTTTTTTGTGTTTTTTTTCTTTTTCTTTTTTATTATTAATTTTTTATTATTTTGATCTTTTTTACCCCTCAACTCCTTTTTGCTTCTCATTACTTCTTTCTTGTTTTACTTCTTCTTCCTTTCTTTCCAAGCTTATCTCTTCTTCCTGTCTCTCTTTTTTCTTCTTTTCTTTTTCATTCTGCTTTTCTTTATTCTCTCTTCATTTTTTTATTTCCTTTTCCTTCTTTTCTTTTTCTCCTTTCCTTCTCTTTTCTCTTTTTAAACACATATGAGTGAGACAAAAACAAAACAAAACAAAACAAAAAAACCTGGAACTGTGGAAAGACCAGAGTTGGTCCCAAAGAGGGGGCATTTCAACAGCTGAGACACTGGAAGCCGTGAACACCAGGATACCTGAAGGAGACAGCACCACTGAATTTCACAGGCATTCTACCACAGAAGTTCACACCATAAACCCAGGGAACCAGAACAAATCAATGTAAGAAGCTGAGGCTAACAATAAGAGCATCGCAAACAATGGGAAGACAAAGAAACAATCCCCAAGTGAAAGAAAAGGAGGAAACCCCAGAAAGAATGCTAAATGAAATGGAGGCAACTCAAGTATCAGATAAGAGCTCTCAATGAGCTACCAAAAACTACACGGAAGCTATGAGGAACTCGCTGCAAACTATATCAACATGAAAAAGATGAAAAAGGAAATAGAAACTATCAACAAGGGCCAAGAGGAAATGAAAAATACAATTTCTGAACTGAAGAACACAGTGGAAGGAATGAAAAGCAGAATTGATGAAGCAGAAGATCGGATCAGCAAGTTGGAGGACCAAATAGAAAAAAGCATCCAGAAAGAGCAAGAAAAGGAAAAGAGGCTCAGAAAAAATGAAGAGGGATTAAGAGAAATACAAGACAATATGAAACGTAATAATATCCATATAATAGGGATACCAGAGGGAGAAGAAGAAAAGCAAGGGATAGAAAACCTATTTGAAAAAGTCATGATGGAAAACTTCTCTAATTTGATGAGAGAAAAAGTCACACAAATCCAGGAATCACAGAGAGTCCCAGTCAAGAGGAACCCAAAGAAGCCCACTTCAAGACACATCATAATTAAAATGGCAAAATTCCAAGACAAAGAGAGAATCTTAAAGGCAGCAAGGGAGAAAAAGGAAGTAACATACAAGGGAGCCCCGATTAGGTTAGCATCCAACTTCTCAATGGAAAAGCTCCAAGCCAGAAGAGAATGGCAAGAAATATTCCAAGTAATGAGAGCCAAAGGCCTGCAACCAAGACTACTTTACCCAGCAAGGCTTTCAATCAAGATAGAAGGCCAAATAAAGAGCTTCCCAGACAAAAGAAGTCTAAAAGAATACACCTCTACAAAACCAGCTCTGCAAGAGATACTAAAGGGCCTGCTTTAAGGAAAGGAAGGAAAGGAGAAAGAGAGGAAGAGGAACACAGGTACAAAAATGGCAATGAATAAGTACCTGTCAATAATAACCTTAAACATAAATGGATTAAATGCTCCAATCAAAAGGCATAGAATAGCTGAATGGATAAGAAAGCATGACCCACACATATGCTGCCTACAAGAGACCCAGCTCAGGACAAAAGACCTACATAGACTCAAAGTGAAGGGCTGGAAACAAATTTTCCAAGCAAATGGACAGGGAAAAAAAGCTGGGGTAGCAATACTCCTATCAGGGAAAATAAACTTCAAAAGAAGGGCCATAAAGAGAGACCCAGAAGGTCATTTCATAATAGTCAAGAGAAGAATCCACCAGGAAACATAAACATTGTAAATATATATGCACCCAACATAGGAGCACCTAAATACATCAAGAAAATCTTAGAGGACTTCAACAAAGATATTGACAGCAACACAATTATAGTAGGGGATTTTAACACCCCACTGTCAAAAATGGACAGATCTTCTAAACAAAATACCAACAAAGATATTGTAGCATTGAACAACATCCTAGATGAAATGGACTTAACTGATATATAGAGAGCCCTTCATCCCAAAGAAACTAAATACCCTTTCTATTCAAATGCACATGGAACATTCTCAAAGATAGACCACATGATAGGTCATAAAACTAACCTCATCAAATTCAAGAAAATTGAAATCATACCAAGCATTTTCACTGACCACAAGGGACTGAAACTAGAAAACAACCCCAAGGGCAAAATCACAAGTCCTCAAAATCATGGAGATTGAATAGTATGCTATTAAACAATGAATGGGTCTAGAATGAAATCAGGGAAGAAATCAAAAAGTTTTTGGAAACAAATGAAAATGAACTCACAACAACCCAAAACTTATGGGACACAGCAAAGACAGTCCTGAGAGGAAAGTTCATAGCAATACAGGCCTACCTAGAAAAGATAGAAACTTCTAAACAAACAACTTAACTCTACACCTACAAGAACTCGAGGATCAACAGCAAAGACAGCCCAGAGCAAGTAGAAGGAAGGAAATAACTGAGATCAGAGCAGAATTAAATGACATGGAGACTAAAAGCACAATTCTAAGGATCAATGAATCCAGGAGCTGGTTTTTTTGAAAAGATAAACAAAATTGACAAGCCATTAAGGAGGCTCATCATGAAAAAAAGAGAGAGGACCCAAATGACCACAATCAGAAATGAAAGAGGAGAGATTACAACTGACACCACAGAAATACAAAGGATTGTAAGAAATTACTATGAACTGTATGCCAAGAAATTTGAAAACTTAGGTGAAATAGACAAGTTTCTAGAAAAATATAATCTCCCAAAACTCAATGAAGAAGAAGCAGAAAACCTGAACAGACCAATAACAGCAGATGAAATTGAAGCAGTAATCAAAAAAACCCCAACACACAAAAGACCAGGACCAGATGGTTTCAGAGGAGAATTTTACAAAGCATTTAAGGAAGAGCTAACCCCTATCCTTCACAAACTTTTTGAAAAAATCCAAAATGATGGAAGACTCCCAAACTCTTTTTATGAAGCCAGCATCATTCTAATCCCCAAACCAGATAAAGACATAACAAGAAAAGAAAACTTCAGGCCCATATCACTGATGAACATAGACGCTAAAATCCTCAACAAAATATTGGCAAATCACATCCAACAATACATTAAAAAGATCATACATCATGACCAAGTGGGATTCATCCCAGGGATGCAAGGATGGTTCAACATACGCATATCAGTAAATGTAATACATCACATAAACAAAAGGAAAGATAAAAATCGCATGATCATATCAATAAATGCAGAAAAAGCATCTAATAAGGTACAGCACCCATTTATGATAAAAACACTCAGCAAAGTGGGAATTGAGGGAGCATTCCTCAACATAATAAAGGCCATATATGAGAGACCTACAGCCAACATCATACTCAATGGGCAAAAGCTAAAATCTTTTCCACTAAGATCAGGAACAAGACAAGGTTGTCCACTTTCACCACTTCTATTCAATATAGTATTGGAAGTATTGGCCACAGCGATTAGACAAGAAAAGGAAATAAAAGGCATCCAAATTGGAAAGGAGGAAACAAAACTATCATTATTTTCAGATGACATGATAGTGTACATAGAAAATCCTATAGAATCGGCCAAAAGCTGCTCAACCTAGTAAATGAATTTGGCCAAACAGCAGGATACAAAGTCAATATCCAAAAATCAAAGGCATTTCTGTATACCAACAATGAAACAGCAGAAGCAGAAATCAAGAAAAAAATCCCATTTGATATAGCAGAAAGAAAAATAAAATACCTAGCAATAAACCTAACCAAAGAGGTAAAAGACCTGTATGCAGAAAACTACAGAACACTGAAGAAATCAAGGAAGATACAAACAAATGGAAACATATACTGTGTTCATGGATTGGAAGAATTAACATCATCAAAATGTCCATACTACCCAAAGCAATTTACAGATTCCCTGCAATACCTATTAAATTACCAATGGCATATTTCACAGACATAGAACAAACACTTCAAAAATTTATATGGAGCCATAAACAACCTTGAATAGCTGCAGCAATTTTGAGAAAGAAGAGCCAAGTAGGAGGGATTACAATACCTGACACCAAACTGTATTACAAGGCCACTATAATCAAAACAGCTTGGTACTGGCACAAAAACAGACACATGGACCAGTGGAATAGAATAGAGAGCCCAGAAGTAAACTCATTTCTCTACAGTCAATTCATATTTGACAAAGGAGGCAGCAATATAAAATGGAGTAAAAGTAGCCTATTCAACAAGTGGTGTTGGGAGAACTGGACAGCTGCATGCAAAAAAATGAAACTTGAACATCAACTTACACCATACACAAACATAAATTCAAGGTGGATGAAAGACTTAAATATAAGCTGCCACACCATTAAAGTCCTAGAGGAAAACATAGGCAAGAAAATCTCAGACATTTCACACAGCAACATTTTTACTGATATGTCCCCTAAAGCAAGGGACATAAAGGAAAGAATAAACAAATGGGATCTCATCAAAATTAAAAGCTTCTGCATGGCTAAAGAAAACAGTATTAAAATAAAAAGAGAATCAACTGTATGGGAAACATATTTGCCAATGATACCTCAGACAAGGGTTTAATCTCCAAAATATATAAAGAACTTACATGACTCCACTCTAAGAAGATAAGCAACCCAATTAAAAAGTGGGCAAAATACTTGAACAGACACTTCTCCAAGAAGGACATACAGAAGATCCAGAAACACATGAAAAGATGCTCGATATCGCTAGTTATCAAAGAGATGTAAATTAAAACCACAATGAGATACCACCTCACAGCAGTCAGAATGGCCATCATAAACAAAGCAACAAACAAGTGTTGGAGAGGGTGTGGAGAAATGGGGACCCTAATACACTGTTGGTGGGACTGCAGACTCGTACAGCCACTATGGAAAGCAGTATGGAATTTCCTCAGAAAACTAAAAATGGACCTACCTTTTGACCCAGCAATTCCACTGCTAGGATTATATCCTAGAAACCCTGAAACACCAATCCAAAAGAACCTATGCACCCCAGTGTTCATAGCAGCACAATTTGCAATAGCCAAATGTTGGAAGCAACTTAGGTGCCCATCAGTAAATGAATGGATCAAGAAACTATGGTACATTTACACAATGGAGTTCTATGCAGCAGCAAGAAAGAAGGAGCTCCTACCCTTCGTGACAGCATGGATGGAACTGGAGACCATTATGCTAAGCGAAATAAGCCAGGAGATGAAAGATAAATACCATATGATCTCACCTTTAACAGGATCTTAATTAACAGAACAAACAAACAAGCATAATATAACCAAAGATCCTGAAATTGAGAACAAGAGAGGTGAGGGATAGGAATATCCAGGGAACAGGGGAAGGGTTTAGAGCAACAAGTATGAAAGACACATGGACAAAAGCTGGGGGGCGGGGTGGAAATGGGAGGGTGCTGGGGAGGGCTGGGGTGGTGGGCTGGGATGGGAGTAGAAGACAGAAAACTGTATAAGAACAACAATTAAAATAAAATAAAAAAAGTTTTAGACATTTCTAATTTTATTATAAATTTTTTGAAGATTTATATTTATGTTGTAAAAGATACCAGTTTTTTCTTTTTCAAAAATGGAGGTTTTATTTTTTCTTCTTGGTCTCCAGGGTTTAATTATATATTTTGTCTATTAATCCATTGTAGTTGTATGAATTCAAATATATTCTTCTGGTTTGAGAATTACTTTTTTCATTTTGTGTATGAAATGACTTTTAATAACAAGAAGTTCTTAATTTAATATATTAAAGAAGTTCTTAATTTAATTAAGCTCTTAATTAAGTTCTTATATTAAGAAGTTCTTAATATAATTAAGAAGTTCTTAATTTTAATATATTAAACTTATTAATCATTTCCTTATGGTTTATGCTTTTATGTTTTGTTTAGGATATCCTTTCCTACCCTGATGTCATAAAGATATTGTCCTATGTTGTTATCTAAAAGTTTTACAGGTTTGTTTCTTCCATTTAAATCATTAATCCATTTGGGTTTTCTTTTTGTATATAGTATGAGATAGTAGATTCTCATATTACAATTACTTCTTCTTTCCTTCAATGATCTCTGAGACCCAGTCTCATGATTCAAGTTTTCATGTATGTGGGTGTATGTCCAGTTCTCTATTCTTCTGCATTAGTTATTTATCTATTTCTGTAGCACAATTACACTGTCCCATTTCCTATATTTTTGTAAGTTTTGATAGCTGATAATGTAGTCCCCCCAACACCATCACTCATTTCCAGACTTTGTTCTTCTTTAGCAGTTTCTTGATTATTCTTGGAATTCTGCACTTTCATGTAAATTTTAGGATCAGTTTCTCAAGTCCCACTTTATCTTTGCTTTAGTTACCTGGGAAACAGACTCTGAGACAGAGATTCATGTGCAGGGGCTCATGCTCTTGCACTAAATACCTGAGAGTAGTGAGACAAACTCAGACGGGCAGAGGAAGAAGTTTAACTGTGGTGCAGGTTCATCAGAGCTCCAGTGTATATCATGGGGATCTCTGGAGCTGTGTGGGCTCCTCACAGATGTTAAAGGGACCAGGTCTTTTAACCCTCACATCTACTAAATGTTGCAGGTGGACTGCTTATGCAAAGGAAATAATGATGGATAAGGTAGCTCCCTTCAGACAAAAACAATTCTTATAGAGAGAGTCAACTACAAACTGTCAGCAGTCAATAATTTAGGCAGTTTGAGGAATGAGTGCCCTGGTGGTTTTGGGTGATGTACTATAGCATCCATTGGAGTTGAGCTCCTTCAAGATTGTTCTGGGGAAATTCTGAGCTCCTTGTTCTGGGGAAATTCACAAGATGATGGCTAGTGAAATTAACTATATATTATTAACTCAAGTAAGTGCTTAAGTTACTCAAGGATGTAACTCATAATTTCCCTTCTCTATCACCTTTTCTAGGTTCCCCTCACCCTTCCCTAGCACCTCTGCTTGTCTAGGTGACTTAGAAAAGGCATGACCCAGTCCCTCATCCCTAAAGATCTAAGATTGATTATCATGGCCTCCTTAGGACATGGCTCCTGCACTTGTCCACTTACTGTCCAAATTTGGCAAGGAAGTTGCACAAGGTGATACAGTGCTTCACCATGTGCCAGAGTTCTTCCTTGCCTGCATTGTATAATAGCAGCACCAGAGAAGTAGCCATAGTCTTAAGTTTGGATCAAACTGGTTTTTTTTTTTTTAAATGGAAACACTCCCTCTTAGAGGTTGCAGAGACGTATCCTGGAGGATGGCATCCCATCTTTTTTAAATATCATCTTTAAATTCCAGTATAGCTGTACCTTCAAAAGGCCATGCAATAGGCCTATTAGGCCAGTATATTCTGGATCCCATGGACATGTACCTACTGCTACCCCATCTTTTCTGTAAACTGGGGCTCTTGGTCCAAGATAATGTTAAGTTGTAGTCTGTATTGCTGAAACACTGTAAGCCTTTAGTTATGCTGGCCAAGGTCTGTAGGCAGGGAAGGAAAACTATACCCATAAAATGAATGAATTCTAGATGAGATGAATTACTACCCATGACAAGCATGAAAGTGGTCCTATTTAGTCTCTTAGGGCTAAGAAACTACTACAAACTGTATGGCTTAAAGCATCAGAAAATTATTCTCTCACAATTATTCAGGTAAGAAGTCTATAATCAAGGTGTTGGCAAGGGTATATTCTCTCTTTTAGCTCCTTGTGATTGTCAGGAATGCTTTGTATTCTTTAGTTTATAACTCCCATCTTTGTCTCTGTTATCATGTGGCCATCTTATCCCAGGTGTTTGTGTCTTCACACGACATTCTCCTCTCTGTGTGTATGTCTCTATATCCCTTCTGCTTTTCTTACAAGGATATCAGTTGTATTAGATTAAGGGTTCATTCTACCCTGCCTTGCCTTACCTTACATCTTAATTACATGTTAAAAGACCCTATTTCTAAACAAGGTCACATTCACAAACACTAAAAGGTAAGGACTTAATCATATCTTCTGGGGGACACAATTCAACCCACCACAGGTCCAATGTAAGTGGCTGCTTGCTCTCCTTGAGAGAAATGCTAAATTGAGGGGAGGGTAGTTAGGATTGTTCTGTTGCTGGAAGGTCATAGATATAGTAGCAGTAGTCGCTATATTAATTAGCCTTGGTGAGTAAGAACAATTGTTGTTAGACCCATGTACAACCCCTATCACTGCCATCATAACTACTTTATTCTTGAGTCCATTGTACTAGCATTGATGTGACCAATGGCAGAAGCTGGCTGAGATCAGTTATTTACACCATTTTGTCTATTGGCTGTTTAGCCTTTCTTACTTGATAAAGGCTCACTGGTGGGTGTTATGTGAATTGAAGATACCATGTACCTTAGGTGTTAACCTGCTCTAGCAAAGATAAGTCATCCAGCAATGTAACTGTGATTCAATCTCTTGGTTGATTTTGCAGTGGACCACTGTCATCCACCAATACCCATATCATTTCTAGGGGCCCCACAGGTGAATAAAATAGGTGCATGGTGAAGATCACCACCTCTGCACAATTTGGAATTCTAAGGGAATCACTCATCTCTGGTATCTACCCCTTAATTCCAAGATACAGTATTGTTTGCAATTTACTATTTGAGCTGGGGGTGGGAGAGAACTGTTAGAGACTT
Organism: Anoura caudifer; assembly: GCA_004027475.1. Classification (NCBI taxonomy): domain Eukaryota; kingdom Metazoa; phylum Chordata; class Mammalia; order Chiroptera; family Phyllostomidae; genus Anoura; species Anoura caudifer. The sequence goes on along the minus strand of PVKU01008713.1, from coordinate 16,314 downwards.
CAACATGGACTTCTGCACTGGGGTAGGTATTATTCTGCAGATCAGGAGATAAATATGAAGATCATGCCAGCTATCAAGTATACTGTTTCAGTTTGAAATTTAGTGCTGAGAAAATGACCACTGACTGGATTCATACTCAGTGGATACTTTGTGAAATGCACTTTGGTCAACATTTCTTTTATTACTTCACTTTTACACATGTTCATCTTAAAGGGACCACTTCCTACTTTGGGTCAGCTTGGTCCCTGTGTGAATAATCTTCGATATGTTTAGGTTTTCCTTTTACCCCACTGGCAAAAAGCCTTTCACATCCTTTGAGGAAGGGCTAGGAAAATTACCATCAGTGCTATGATGTTGTAAGATCCTATCTCCTTGTCACCCAGCCTCTGCTTAAGCCCGGTGGATCTGAGTCAGGAAAATGACCATCTCGGGTTACTTGGTAGATTGTATTCTGATAAATATCTCCATACCTGCTCCTGGTTACCACTGTAACTTGCCATTGCTTGTGATAGCTGTGTTCACCTCCATTATGATGGTTAAGGTTAACCTCCTTGAGTCTATTTTTTTTTGGGGGGGGGGGATCATTCCCTTCTATCTAAGAACTCAGTTCTGTAATGACAGTCCCAAGCTTAGAGAAGAGTTTCTTGGTGATGCTGGTGTCTTTCTCACCAGCACATTCTTTATTGTTCTAATAAATGGAGTGTCCTCTAGGTTCTCCTAATAGGAGTTTTGGTCTGATATACTATATTCACTTTTGAATGTTCAATTCTGTGAACTTTTTGATTATTTCCTCCACTCTCTAGTGTGGGAGTTATTCTGGCACTTCTGCTTCGTTTAGTAGTGTGTGCTATTGGTTTTTCGATGCATGCAATAATTATCATAGCAGTGTGTCAACCTCTCCTGGGGTCCTTGTTAAAGAATTAAACTGTATAAGGTAAAAATGTGTCCAGCCACCCCCAAAACTGTTTCTTCTCTAATTTTACTACCTGACTGACTTGACCCAGCACCTGTAGAATCTAGTTCTGTGTCCTCTGACACTTCCTAATGATATATGTTGACTAGGCCTTGTAGTCCCACACTGCCTTCTACAGACACCTTGGGGTTTTTGTTGGAAATTTACTGATTCTACAGCTTAATATAGGCAAAACTGAGTTTTTACAAGAACATTATTTCTTTCTACTTTTTTAAGTAATCCTTAATGAGTTTATCAAAATTTCATAATTTTCTCTATTAAGGGTTTACATGCATTTTGATAAGACTATGCTTAGCTATTTATCTTTGTATTTTTAGTTGCTACTGAAAATATCTTGTTCCTGATATAGAAATGCAACTGACTTTTATGCATTGATTTTCATATCAAAAAATTTGCTGCCCCTCACTAAATTTCTTTTAGATTTTTTTATGTGTAAAAATGAGACCTTTCCTTCCTATTGCTTTCCTTTCTCTATTCCATTGTAGCTAGATCCCATGGTCAGTGGTTGAATAGAAGAGATGGTAACAGGCATTCTTATCTTTTTCCTGATCTTAAAGAAAATGTCTCAACATTACATCTTCAATTTTGATGTTTACTATATACTTTTTATTTGTATGTTTTTATTTTCTTTTTATAAAATTAGTGAATTTTATACCCTTCTTAATTTGCTAAAACATTTTGTAAATCATGTGTGAGTACTGAATTTTTTAAAATGCTGTTTTTCTGAATCTGCTAAAATAATTATGTCTTCTCCCTTTAATAATGTGATAATTATAGTAATTGGCTTTCTATTATTAAACTAATATTGCATTTCTGGGACAAATTTACTGTACTCAAGACATATTAAGTTCTTAAATATTTCTATATGTTGATTGCTAACATATTATTTAATTACTAATATTCTACATTTTTTGAGAGGGTAGTTATTATATAATTTTTGTTTATTTGACTATTCTGGTCAGATTTGAACATCAAAATGCTGTACTCATAAAATGAGATGGGATATAGTCTCTTTATTCTCTTGGAAGAGTCTTATGAAAAACTGAAATTATTTTTTTCTTGAATGTGTGGTAAAACTACTTTGTGAAGTTGTCAGGGTTGGATGTTTTCTTTGCGGGAAAATTTTTTTAACTTTGAATCATCTTTACTGAAGGAAAGTATGTATTTCTTGGTATTTTCTGAGACACCAATTCCCTGGCAGGTGAGTCATAGTACTTTTACTTTACCAAATTACACCAGCATCCTTATCTATGAGAAAGAATATGCTTACAGAATTTCTACCAATAGTGTCTATAGATTACTGAATATTCTGTTTCTATGGCAGAATTTGTGGCATCTTGTTAGAAATAAGTTCACAATTTATATGCAAGTAACAAAAAATTGTAAGTGCAGTATATGTATTTTATAAATCTAGGTTTGGAAAGTGGTGACATTAAAATAGAAGATGAATTTCCTGCATGGTAAACCTAGTGTGGCATTTATGCTTATCCAGAACAATTTTTGAATTTTTCAGTCATACTTATTTGTGCATGGCTTTCTTTTCCTTTCACCATTCTTTGGATATGTTTTGGCTATGTTCTTCCAAGTGAGGTAACTACAGTTGAACTCCATTTTTGGATGTGGTTAGGCTATATCAGGACTACTGTCACGTCCCTCAATTTAGGTATAAACCTATCATTCTGACTTCCGGTGTCTGGCCTGCCATGTTAAGATCTTGAAAGTCATCATTCTTGTTCTCACAAGAGAAAAGCTGAACAAACTGAAAACTCAACAACTCTTTCCAAATCCACCTGAGAATTGAGGTTACAGAGCAATCCACTGCCACAAACACTAGAGAGAGAGAAAGAGATACTGATAATCACAGATGTGGGAGCAGAAGCCTGAAGCTAAAGCTGGAGACAGTACCTGTAGAAACACCTTAACTATAATTGACAAATTGCTGAAGGCTCAATGTTGTAAACTCACACTTTTGTAGATTTTCCTCCAGATTCTCAGGGTGAAAAATCAGAGGAAAATCTCCTACTGCTTCTTGCAGGGGGAGGGGAAAGGAATAACTTTGAAATGTACCCAGAGCTCCCCACTCTTCTTAACAAAGGCCTGTCTTCATGGAAACTACTTATCATAGCCTAACTGACCTGGGGGAGGAAAATACCCAATTCCAGCCCCCTCTGCTCTTCCTGTGTCACCTAAAGACTGAATGGTCGGGGCTAGAGCTTAGAAGTACTGTACTTGTGAAAATCGGTGCAGTACACAGTCTCACTGAAAGATTAATAATCATAAGACTAGAAAGAGTCCCCTCCCTCAATATCCTACTGCTTCATTGATAGGGCCCCTACACAATAACACTAAATTAGAACTGCAAAGCTCAGACCATTTTTAAGGACTCTCTATAGATTTGTGAAGAAAACAGGAGTAACTTAAAAAATAAGAGCACTAAAGAAAATGTTAGCCTCTGAACCTGTATCTGCAACAGACATTAAAGAGCCTAATTTACCATTCTAATATTTTATTGAATTTGTGTGGTTACTCCAATGTTGACTCAAAGGAGCACCTTTTAACATTTTATATATATACACAAACACACACACAAAATGTATATATACAATTCTATGATACATCATCTGGATATTGCATTGTGTGTTCACCACAAGTCAAGGTTCTTCCATCACTACTTATACCCCCTTTACCTTCTTCTATCTCTCCCCACACCCTTTCCCTCTGGTAATCACCATGCAGTTGTCTGTTTATGAGTTTGCTTTTGTTTTTGCTTCATCTCCTCACATTTTTCACCCAGACCTCTAACCCCTCTCCTCTCTGACAGTTGTCAGTCTGTTCTCTAAGTCTGCTTCTATTTTGTTTGTTAGTTTATTTTGTTCATTAGATTCCACATATGAGTGAGATCATATGATGTTTGCCTTTCTCTGACTGGCTTATTTCACTTAGTATAATACTCACCAGGTCCATCCATGCTGTCACAAAGGTAATATTTTATTCTTTTTTATGGCCTAGTGGTATTTCATTGTGTAAATATACCACAGCTTTTTTATTCACTCATCTACTGATGGACACTTGGTTGCTTCCAAATCTTAGCAATTGCAAATAATGCAGCAATGAACATAAGGGTGTATATATTCTTTTGAATTAGTGTTTTAAGTATCTTCAGATATATTCTCAGAAGTGGAATCTCTAGGTTATAAGGCAGTTCCCTGTTTAATTTCTGGAGGAAACTTCGTAAGACTTTCCACAGTGGCTGCATCCATTTGCATTCCCACCAACAGTTCACAAGGCTACCCTATTTTCCACATCCTTACCAGGACTTGTTTGTTGTTTTATTGATAATAGCCGTTCTGATAGGTATGAGATGGTATCTCATTGTGGTTTTAATTTGCATTTCTATGATGATTAGGGATGTTGAGCAGATGTCCTCTTTGGAGAAGTATCTATTCATGTCCTTTGACTCTTTTTGAATTAGATGGGATTTTTTTTTTTTTGGTGTTGAATTTTATAAGCTCTTTACAATTTTTGGATATTAATCCATTAACAGCTACATCATTAGTGAATATGTTCTCCCATTCAGTGGGTTGTGTTTCATTTTGTTGATGGTTTCCTTGATATGCAAAAAGTTTTTAGTTTGATGTAGTCCCATTTGTTTTGTTTTCTTTTGTTCCCCTGTCTGAGGAGTATAGCAGAAAAAAAAATATTCCTAAGAGAAATATCCAAGGTTTTACTGCCTTTCTTTTCTTTTAGAATTTTTATGGTTTTGCATTTAACATTTAAGTCTTTAATCCATTTTGAGTTTATTATTGTGTGTGATGTAAAAAGATGTACAGCTTAATTTTTTTGCATGTATGTGTCCAATTTTCCCAACATTGTTTATTGAATAGACTGTGTTTAGTTTTATGCCATTTTATGTTTTTTTGCCTCCTTTGTCAAATATTAATTGACCATAAAAGTGTGAGTTTATTTTGGGGCTCTCAGTTCTGTTCCATTGATCTACATGTCTATTTTTATGCCAATACCATGTTGTTTTTATTACTATGGCCTTGTAATATAGTTTGATAGTTTGATATCAGATAGCATGATTCCTTCAACTTTGTTCTTCTTTCTCAAGATTTCTGTGGCTATTTGGGGTCTTTTGTGGTTCCATATAAATGTTTGAAATATTTGTTCTAGTTCTGTGAAATACATCATTGTTATCTTGATAAGAATTGTGTTGAGTCAATAGATTGCTTTGGATAGTAAAAAGATTTAAATCATGTTAACTCTTCCTATCCATAAATACAGTATATTCTTTGACTTATCTCTATCTTCTTCCATTCTTTTCAGTGTCTCACAGTTTTCCGAATATAGGTCTTTTATGTCTTAATTAAATTTATTCCTAGGTTTTGATTTGCAGATTTTTTCAAATTTTAATATATTTCATTGATTGTGCTTACAGTTGTCCCATTTTTTCTCCCTTTTATTCCCCTCTGCCCTGTACACCTCCTCACCATCATTGCCCCACCTTAGTTCATGTCCACAGGTTATACACATCAGTTCTTTGGCTTCTCCATTTCCTATATTATTCTCAAACTCCCCCTGATGTTTTGTACCTACCATTTATACTTCTTGTTCCATGTGCCTTTTCCTGCATTCTCCCCACTCCACCTCTCTGATGATAACCCTCATGTGATCTCTATTTCTGTGAATTTGTTCCTGTTGCAGTTGTTTGCTTAGTTCATTTTTGTTTTTTGTTTTTGTTTTTTTCAGGTCCAGTTGTTGATAGTTATGAGTTTGTTGTCATTTTACTGTTCATATTTTTGATCATCTTTTTCTTAGATGAGTCCCCTTAACATTTCATATAATAAAGGGTTTGGTGATGATGAACTCCTTTAACTTGACCTTATCTGGGAAGTACTTTAGCTGCCCTTCTATTCTAAATGATAGCTTTGCTGGATAGAGTAATCTTGGATGTAGGCCCTTGCCTTTCATGACTTGGAATACTGCTTTCCAGGCCCTTCTTGCCTGCAGCGTTTCTTTTGAGAAATCAGCTGACAGTCTTACAGGCACTCATTTGTAGGTAACTGCCTCCTTTTCTCTTGCTGCTTTTAAGATTCTCTCCTTAATTTTAATCTTGGGTGATGTAATTATGATGTACCTTGGAGTATGACTCCTTGAGTCCAACTTCTCTGGGACTCTGAACTTCCTGGACTTCCTGGAAGTCTATTTCCTTTGCCAGATTGTGGAAGTTCTCCTTCATTATGTTTTCAAGTAAGCTTCCAATTCCTTGCTCTTCTCTTCTCCTTCTGGCACCCCTGTGATTCAGATGCTGGAACATTTAAAATTGTCATGGAAGGTCCTAATCCTCTCCTCATTTTTTTGAATTCTTGTTTGTTCATTCTGTTCTGGTTGAATGTTTGTTTCTTCCTTCTGATCCAAACCATTGATGAGTCCTGATTTCTTTCCCTTCACTGTTGGTTCCCTGGTATATTTTTCTTTATTTTTCTTTGCACAGCCTTCACTTTTCCCTCTATTTTGTGACCATACTCAACCATTTTTGTGAGCACAGTGATTACCAATGTTTTGAACTCTGCATTAGATAAGTTTGCTATCTCTTCATTGCTTCACTGTATTTTTTAATTTTTTGGTGCTTTCATCTGTTCTTTCATTTGGGCCACTTTTTTTGTCTTGGTGCTCCTGTTACAGTATAAGGGGCAGAGACTTAGGTATTCTCCAGGGTGGGGCAACTCATGTCACTGCACTGTGGCACTGTATGTCAGGGAGAGGTCCAAGAGGGAACAATACCACTTGCTCAGCTCTCAGCAGGTTTTCAGTCACTTCCTCCACTCCCCACAAGCAAATTGGGCCCTTTTGGGGCTAATTCTTAGGTGGGTGGTTTTGTGTATGATCTAGGATCCTGTGTGTGTCCAATGAACTCCTCTGTGAGGCTCAGAGTTTCTCCTGCTGCCTCAGCCCCCACAGTTTTTTTTTCAGTCATTGGTTTTGATGCCTTATTTCCCTGCACGGGAACCCTGGGTTGTGAGGTCTGTCTGGCTCCCCAATTGTTCCTCCCAGTTGGGACCGCCCAGTCTGCCAGCTGCTGCTTTGCCCACTCCAGTCCTCCAGCTGCCACCTTGCTGCAAGTCCTCTTCACCCTGGCTGCCCATCTCCACCCCTCCTGCCAGTCTGGATGAATGGTTCTTCTTTAACTCCTTGGTTATTCGACTTCCATACAGTTTGATTTTCTGGCAGTTCTGGGTACTTTTTGTTTCTAAATTTGTTGTTGTCCTTCTTTTGATTGTGTGAGGTAGTAAAGTGTATCTATCTATGCCTCCATCTTGACCGGAAGTGTTCATTTTGATTTGCAGATATTGTGCCAACCTTGTGTGCCCAAAATAAATCCTAGTAGATCATTTTAATGTATTTCTGAGTCTGTTTTTAAAAAAATATTATTGTTGAGGATTTAGCTTCTATGTTCATCAGGGATATTGGTCTATAATTTTCTTCTTCAAAGTGTCTTTATTTACTTTTGAGACTAGGATTATACTGCTCTCATAAAATAAGCTGCAGAATCTTCTTTTGAATTTTTTGGAATAGTTTGAGAAGGACAGGTATTAGATTTTCTCTGAATGTTTGTTAAAATTTGCCTGGGAAGCCATCTGGTGCAGGAGTGTTGTTTGCTGGGAGGGCTTGGGTTTTGTTGTTGTTGTTGTTGTTTGCTTCTTCAATTTTATTAATTGTTTTATGTGTATTCAGATTTTATGATTCTTCCTGGTTGAGCTTTGGAAGATTGTGTGTTTCTAGAAATTCATCCATTTTTTCCAGATTGTCCAATTTGTGGGCATATGGTTATTCATAATAGTTCCTTACAATTCTTTGTAATTCTCTGGTGTCAGTTGTTACTTCTCCTCTTTTGTTTCTAATTTTACTTATTTGGTTACTCTCTCTTTTTTTCTTGATGAGTTTGGTTACAGGTTTGTCAATCTTATTTACCTTTTCAAAGAATGAACCATTCCACTGATCTTTTGTGTTGTTTTATTTTAGACTATATTTTATTTATTTCTACTCTTATCTTTATTATTTCCTTTCTTCTACTCATTTTGGGCTTTGTTGTTTTTTTCTGGTTCCATTAAGTGTAAAATTGGATTGTTTATCTGAGATTTTTATTGTTTCTTGAGAGAGGCCTGTAATGCTATGAATTTCCCAGTTAGGACTGCTTTCACTGTGTCCCATAGATTTTGGGTTATTGTGTTCTCATTTTCATTTGTTTTAAGGTATCTTTGGATTTCTCTCTGGATCTCTTGTTGACCCATTCATTGATTAGTAGCATATTATTTAGCTTCCATGTTTTTGCATGTTTCTCATTTTTTTGTTGTTGTCGTATGATTGATTTCTAGTCTCATGCCTTTATAGTCAGAAAAGATGCTTGAAATGACTCAATCTTCTTAAATTTGAGATTCCTTTTTTTGCCTTAATGTGTGGTCTATCCTAGAAAATGTTTCATGTTCACTTGAGAACAATGTATATTTTGCTGCTTTCATGTAAAATGCTCTGAAGGTATTAATTAAATCTATCTGATCTAGTTTGCCATTTAAGGCAATTATTTCCTTGTCTATTTTCTGCCTCAAAGGTCTATCCATTGATGTCAACAGGGTGTTAAAATTCCTTACTATGACTATAGTACTGTTGATCTCTCCCTTTATGTTCATCAGGATTTGCTGTATATATTTAGTTGCTCCTACATCGGGTGCATAAATATTTGCAAGGATTATATCTTCTATAATCCTTTACAAAGATTTGTTCCCTTGTCATTATGTGTGTTTTTGTCTTTTACTATAGCCTTTGTCTTAAAGTCTATTCATCATATATAAATATTGCTACTTCAGCTTTTGCTTTCCATTTGCATGAAATATCTCTTTCCATCATTTTAATTTTAACCTGTGTGTATCTTTCATTCTGAGGTGGGTCTCTTGTAGAAAAAAAAAAAATATATATATATATATATGTATCTTGTTTTCTTATCCATTCAACTGCCTTACACCTTTTGATGGAAGCACTTAAGCCATTTACATTTAAGTGATTATTATTGGGTATGTATTTATTGTCATTTTATTCTTTTACCTATGCTTTTCTTTTTTTTCCTTCTTTTGCATAAAAAAGACCCTTTACTTTTCTTTTAATACTAGTTTGGTGGTCACAAACTCTTTTAGCTTTTTCTCGTCTGGAAAACTCTTTATTTCCCTTTCAATTTTAAATGATGGCTTTGCCCTGGCTGGTGTGGCTCAGTGGACTGAGTGCTGGCCTGTGAACCAAAGGGTCACTGGTTTGATTCCCAGTCAGGGCACATGCCTGAGTTGCTAGCCAAGTCCTTAGTAGGGGGAATATAAGAGGCAACCATACATTGATGTTTCTCTCCCTCTCTTTCTTCCTCCCTTCCCCTGTCTCTAAAAGATAATTACATTAAAATAAAAAAATATTTTTTAAAGATTTTATTTATTTATTTTTAGACAGAAGGGAAGGGAGAGAGAAAGAGAGTGAGAGAAACATTAATATGTGGTTGCCTCTCATATGGCCCTCACTGGGGACCTGGACCACAACTCAGGTATGTGCCCTGACTGGGAATCGAACCGGCGACCCTTTGGTTCACAGTCCATGCTCAACCCACTGAGCTATGCCAGCCAGGGCAATAAATAAAATCTTTTAAAAAATGATAGCTATGCTGGGTAAAGTAGTCTTGGTTGTACTTCCTTGTTTTTCATCACTTTAAATATTTCATACCAATCCCTTGTGGCCTGAGATGTTTCTGTTGAAAAATCAGCTGACAGTTTTATGGCAGCTCCCTGTAGTTAACTATCTTTCTTTTGCTGCTTTTAAGTTTCTCTCTTTGTTGTTAACCTTTGCCATTTTAATTATAATATGTCTTGTTGTGTGCTTCTTTGGGTTCATCTTGTCTGGGACTCTTTGTGCTTTTTGTATTTGTGTGTTTTATTCCTTCATCAAATTCGAAAGTTTCCAGCCATTACTTCTGCAAATGGATTCTCCAACCCTTGTTCTCTCTATTCTTCTTCTGGAATACCTATGATGTAGATGTTTTTACACTCATGTTGTCCCAAAGGTCCCTTAAACAATCCTTATTTTTTTATCCTTATTTTTATGCTGCTCTGATTGTTTTCTGCTACCTTGCCTTTCTGCTACCAAACTGGTGATTTGATCCTCTGCAGGATCTGGTGCCTGATAATATCTCCCTTTGGATATGACACTTGTGAAGCTTATTGGTTCCTGCTCTGATGTATCCTGAAGTTGGCCATTTGGTGTGTTGGTTCTGGGACCTCTTGGGAGGGACTCTGGTGAAGTCCAATATCAAATGATGTTTGTGAGTGCTTCTGTCAATCTGTTTGGAGCCTCAAAGTGATCTGCAGTTTGTGGTTGCCAGTGCTGGGCCTGGGTGTGTACAGGGAGGACCAATATCTGCATCAAAGCTGGTTTTTACCATCGTTGGGCCTAGGGGAAAGTTAGTAAAAGTCCCAAAGCATCCTAAGGTTTCACCTCTGCCTGTCTGTTAGGCTCAGACACTGAAAGAGCTCCTGGCAGTACTTAAGTTGCATGAGAAGCATTCTCAGTGAGTCACCAGGTAGGGGTGAGTAGTGTCCAGCAGATCAATACAGGTTCAAACTCAGTGCCAGTGCTGGGTCTGAGACCACTCAGCAAGTGTCCCTGGGTATACCAAGTCCAGCTGCTACCTGCTGGGTACACACACACACATTTGTTTTGGAGCAGAGTCCCAGGGAGTCCTCAGGGTGTGGCCAGCAGAGTTATCAGGCCCATACAAACCAAGATTTGGCTGTGTGAAGAGAGGGCTCTGTACCAGTTGGGCATGCAAACAAAAATGGCTCCTAATCTAAAGCCACACAACTCAGTCACTGGCACCCCCTGAGTCTTCCTGGACTTCTATACCCCTGCCCAGGCTGCTGACTCATCAGCAGGGCATGAGCTCCACAGGGTAAGGAAACAGAGAGTCCAGAGGGTGGGTTTAATGCATTTCCCCTGGCTAATGCTGTAAGAAGGGGAGTGGTTCACCCAAGAAAGATGGTGTCTTCCATATGGGAGAGTGATTTAGCATAGGTATTCCAGTGGCTATCACCTAAGTTCCATCCCCAGAGCCAGAAGCCCATCTCTCCTCACGTGACTTTAGTCTGCTCTGCCATTCCTCTTCTGGGGCCCAGGGTGAGTGGTTGTAAATGAGATTTTGTACGTTAGCCATTTAAGAGGGTGCCTACATCTCTAGCAGGTTCCCCCTGATGACCAGAATCCCCACTGATTTTCACACCCAGATATTATTTGGGTGCCTCTTTGGGACTCTGGTTCTCTGGCCAGGGGATCCTGGCTTGGAGTTGAGACACAATGCTCTTCAGAGAGATCTTTGAAGCTGAGATATCCTTCCAGAACCTTGTCCCCCACCCATAGTAGCGACGCCAGCTTCATTTCTGCCCTTCCTACTAGACTCGATGTGGCTCCTTATTTAAATACTTGGTTGTAAGACTTCCCTTCGGCTAGTCTTCATTTGTTTATTTTAGGTTGCTTGCTCTATATTTTAGTTGTAATTCCAGTTTTTTCCTGTGTGGAGGTCAGTATAACATCCACTAGTCCACCATCATCTTTGATCCTCTCTGTTGTTTTATTTTTTATGTGTGATGCTATTAAACCACAGCCTACATTTTATACAGTTTCTTTTCAACCCAGGTATAGGATCTTACATTTAGCCCTGCTTTGTGAACATTAATGTGGTTAATGATGCAGGTGCCTATATTGCCACTTATTGTACAACAGGAAAGTGACATGCTATGTTCTAAGATTGTTGGCTTGTCTAAGTTATCCTATGTAGGCAACCTCCCCATTAACCCAGGATACTCCTAAGCTCCTCAAAATAGAACATGGGCCAAGGACACCCAAGGTAGGAGTGGCTATATGGAAAAGTTTGGATGGTGTTGTTCAGATCCATCCTAAGAACTGTATTTGCCCTTCACCTGCCCCGTTGCTCAGTCCCAAGTAGAAGCAGTGAGGAAGCCTTCAGCCATCACGAAGGAATCATAATGCCACCATTATAAAGGGCACAGACATTTTTCCCTCTCTGATATCTGTTTTCCTACTATTCTGTTGTGAATTAACCCTAAAAAAATAACTAATGGACTTAAAGTGGAAAAGAGTGGCAGAATATCTACTACCAGAGAAGAAATATAATTTGAGAGAAGCAGCATTATTTAATATTTAAAAGTGCACATTTTGAAGCCAGAATCAACAACTTCAGTATTCTGACTTATAGCCAAGTATTCATCTGAATCTCTGTTTTGTCATTTGTGAAGTGGAGATAATATCTTCCTCAATTATTATGAGACCTAATTAGGATAGTATATGCACACACCCACAAATATAACCATACTAAACCTTGTTACATCATTCTTATGTGTTAGCACTACCTTTATCCAAATTTATTGAGCACATGTTATCATTGGTTGCTATAAATTAACTCCAATTGAGATAAAAGTCTAAGAGACCATCAACAGGGGGATGCCTTAGTATTCTTGGATCCCTTATATTCATATACCTAAGGGTGACTTTTCCTCACAAGAAGAATGCAGAAAGGGGACAGTGATAATCAGCTACAAGTCTGAGATCCAGATGACTATATTAAAAATATGCACAAGGGGTCCTCAGGCCTACATATCTATACGGAAGCCCTACCTATCATTATTGTCATCTTGTTCTCAAGTTTTAGGTAAGAACATGAGACTTCTGTACAAAATACTTTGTGCAAAATATGTGATTACATGGTTTTTCTCTTATTTATTGTTTTACATAATGAAGGTCTGCTTTTGAACATGTTACTCAATGTGCATTAGGTAGGTTGCACACCAGGAGATAGAAACCACAAACACATCCTTTTTCCTTGGGAATTGTACAATATAATGGGAAACACCCAGTATTTTTCAAACATTCTGGCAGCACTGATGAAACATGAGATGAGGAGGTTTAAACCATTATTCAGTGCTTGATTCCTCCAGACATTCATCTTAAAACTAAATTGCCATTTTCGAGAAGGCACAACCTATAGATGTACTTTCTTCAGTGTATTTTCAATAACAGATAAAAGGAAATGTATAAAGAAGAGTAACCAGGGCAGAAGAAACAGAACTCAGGCCTGAATTTGTAACTTATTCACCATGTGGTTGGTCAAAACCACAGCTTTGAGGGAAGAGGTGAAAAGGAAGAATGCTCTAATTTTACCAGAGCTAAAATCATGAAAGTATCTCCTTCTGAAGAAAAAAAAAGGAGGGAAGGAAGAAGGGAAAGGGTAGCATTATATTTTACTTGCTAATTTGTAAGTGCAATTAAGGTTAAAGTCATGCTTCCCTTCACAAGAAAACATAACTGAATGCACTATGAGTAAGAGAGTTCTGTTCAGAAAGAACTTTTCAAGATGCTGTTTTTCTCCTGGAAAATGTGGTTTATCTAATTGATGGCTGAGGAAAACCATCTTTTTAAATTTCCCACTCAGTGAGTCAGCCTGGGGTGTGTCTGCCTTGTAGCATCCTGTGAGATCCAGTAATCTGAAGTGGCATGACCGACGTAGCCCCAACCTCATGCGTCAAGAGGAGCTACTGGGTGCTGGGAAACCAGAGGGAGCCCAGTTTTCTAAACAGAGTGGTTAACAAAATTGCATGTTAGGAAGTAGGGTTTTATCTTTTAAAGGCTCATTACCTATTTTTAAAATTAACCTGTCTAGTGGTTCCTATCAACACCCAGAAGTCTACAATTGGTATAGGCCAGGTACTTACTCCAACTGAAGGGCAGATATTATCACCTTAGGGTTTCTTCAGGTTTACCTTGAAGAGAATTTCCATGCCATCACCATTTACATTAAGTGGAGGTGAAATGAAGAAGTCCTTTTCCAAACATAACTTTAGACACTGGCAAAGAAGAATGAATACTGAGTCAGACAGCTAATGAAACATAAAACACTGAGGAAAGAATAAGTAGTAGTCAAAAAGTCTTTATAGTCTTGCCCTGTACTGTAATTTTTTCCCAAAACAAGAGATGTGTGTGAATATGTGACTTTGGGTAGTCTGGAAAAGAACAAAGAAGATTAATGGAAATAATACCAAATCATCTTTCTTGAAGAAGTTGTCTACCTTCTTTATTTTAGATAGCCCAGAGTAAACAGTTATCTAGGTATAATAAAATAATATATTTGGATAGTATACAGGACTCTAAAATTTAACTCATCAAACTTTCAGCATTAGTCCTTTAGAATAAGTTGTAGAAGCTGTGAAATAAATTAACAAGATGCAAGTGTTTCCTCAGACTAAAAAGCCTTTACTCAAATCTTCAGGGATTAATATATGAGATAGATTAAGGTCATGGGGAGAATGGATGGGACACCAGCTAATTTAACTTCCCTAAGAAGGTATCTAAGGCTGTATGAAATTTTTATTTTGTAGAATCAGCAATGTATAGAGATTTGCCATAACTTTAACTTTTCTTACATGATTAAGACTAAGATAAAAATGTTTTAGATCTTAGGCAATACAAAGTTAGAGAAGAAAATAAGCTAAAAATAAGCAATTTTAGATAAAAGATGTATAATAGGGAAAAATCTTAATATTAGAACAAATTAAATAATATTATTACAACTTTAGATCTCTAGGAACCTTATCAAGATAGGCCTCTAGCCACTTTTGGCAGAGGTTTCAGGATGTTAGGGTGTTTAGAATGAGAGAAACATTATAGATCTAGGAGAATTCTCCAGGGGTTTGAGCCTGAGAAAACATGTGTTTCTTGCTTCTCTGGTGTTTTCACGACTGCTCATTAGCAACAGTATAATTTTTCATTGCTCTACTATCCAAAAAACATCACAACTATTTCTCCAAATCATGATGATCAGTTCTGGTCAGTTCTAGATGTGGAAAGTCATGGCCTCCCATGGGAGACTATAAAGTCTCTCTTCACTCGTAGTTGGCTACTGGAAATAAAGGCAAAGGATTGACAAAACCTCACTGTCATGGCTAATAATAAAATTATTTTACAACTGTGAATATCTAATGAATTCTTTACATTAGCTGTTGGACCTCTTCCTTAAATATTTGCAAAAACCATTGTAACTGCAGATTCTCTGCAGATTTTTATTTCCTTTTTTAGTTTCAAATTTATTGAGGTATATTGATATATAAAATTACAAGATATTTAAATGGTACAGTGTGGTGAGTTGATATATGTGTGAATTGTGAAAAGATTCCCCTATCTAATTAACGCATCCAACAATTTATTATTTGTTTCTTTGCTTGTTATTAGAACATTCACATTTTACTTTCTTAGCAAATTTACATTATACAAGACTTTGTTATCAAGTATTTATATTAGACCCTCAGACTTTATTCATCTTATAACTGGAAGTGTGTATCCTTTTACCCACCTGTCCCTATTTTATCCACACCCCAGACACTGGCAACCACTTTCTACTCTGTTTCTCTGAGTTTGACTTTTTTTCTTCATATTTTACATGTATGTGATATCAGGCAATATTTGTCTTTCTCCATCTGATTTTTCTCACTTGGCATGATGTCTTCAATTTCCACCCATGTTGTTGCAAATAGCAGGGTTTCCTTCCTTCTTGTGGCTGAATAATATTTATTGATATATATATGCCACATCTTCTTTATCCATTTGTTGTTTGACACTTAAGTTATTTCCATATCTCAGCTGTTGTAAATAACGCTGTAGTGAACATGGGGGTGCACATATCTTTTCAATATTTTGTTTTCACTTCTTTTTGATATACTTTCAGAAGTGGGATTTCTAGAACATATGGTAGCAATATTTTTAATTTTTTGAGGAACCTTCATACTGCTTTCCATAGTGGTTGTGATATCATTCCCACCGACAGTGCAGAAGGGTTCCCCTTTTCTTCATCCTTGCAAATAATACTGGTTATCTCTTGTCTTTTTCATGATATCCATTCTAAGCTGATATGACATGATATCTTATATGGTTTTGATTTGCATTCCCTGACAATTAGTAATATGAGCCCTTTTTCACAAACATGCCAGTTATTTGTGTGTTTCTTTTTTAAAAATATATTTTATTGATTATGCTATTACAGTTGTCCCATTTCCCCCCCTTTATTCCCCTCCACCCAGTACCCACCTCCCACACATCCACCCCCTTTAGTTCATGTCCATGGGTCATATATATAAGTTCTTTGACTTCTACATTTCCTATACTATTGTTAACCTCCCCCTGTTTATCTTCTACCTACCATTTATGCTACTTATTCTCTGTACCTTTTTCCCCAATCTCCCCTCCCCCTC
>PVKU01008712.1:0-70449 GCA_004027475.1 Anoura caudifer | reverse complement strand
CCTGCGGCTATGCCTGTAGGAGCTTTTAAACCTTATAGCTTACATATAAATCTTGTGCTATTTTTAGACTTTTCTAGTTGCCTATATATATGACTGCACTCGTTAATAAATTCGCCTTTTGCCAGCAGAGCAACTGGTCGCTTCCTCTTTTCAGTCCGTCACTGCGCGTCACGAACCCCTTGTCTCGCTGGTCGCGGCAGATCAGCCAGTTGGAGGACCAAGTAGAAAAAAACACCCAGAAAGAGCAAGAAAAGGAAAAGAGGCTCAGAAAGAATAAAGAGGGATTAAGAGAAATGCAAGACAATATGAAACGTAATAATATCCATATCATAGGGATACCAGAGGGATAAGAAGAAAAGCAAGGGATAGAAAACCTATTTGAAAAAGTAATGATGGAAAACTTCCCTAATTTGATGAGAGAAAAAGTCACACAAATCCAGGAATCACAGAGAGTCCCAATCAAGAGGAACCCAAAGAGGCCCACTTTAAGACACATCATAATTAAAATGGCAAAATTCCAAGACAAAGAGAGAATCTTAAAGGCAGCAAGAGAGAAAAAGGAAGTAATATACAAGGGAGCCCCAATAAGTTTAGCAGCTGAATTATCAGTGGAAACCCTCCACACCAGAAGAGAATGGCAAGAAATATTCCAAGTAATGAGAACCAAAGGCCTGCAACCAAGACTATTTTACCCAGCAAGGCTTTCAATCAAGATAGAAGGCCAAATAAGGAGCTTCCCAGACAAAAGAAGTCTCAAAGAATACACCTCTACCAAACCAGTTCTGCAAGAGATACTGAAGGGACTGCTTTAAGGAAAGGAAGGAAAAGAGAGAGAGGGAGAGGAACACAGGCACGAAGATGGCAATGAATCAGTCACTATCAATAATAACCTTAAATGTAAATGGATTAAATGCTCCAATCAAAAGGCATAGAATGACTGAACAGATAAGAAAGCTTGACCCACACATATGCTGCCTACAAGAGACCCACCTCAGGAAAAAAGACCTACACAGACTCAAAGTGAAGGGCTGGAAACAAAGTTTCCAAGCAAATGGACAGGAAAAAAAAAAAAAGCTGGGGTAGCAATACTCATATCAAACAAAATGGGCTTCAAAAGATGAGCCATAAAGAGAGACCCCGAAGGTCACTTCATAATACTCAAGGGAAGAATCCACCAAGCAGACATAAACACTGTAAATATATATGCACCCAACATAAGAGCACCTAAATAAATCAAGAAAATCTTAGAGGACTTCAAGAAAGATATTGACAGCAACACAATTAGAGTAGGGGATTTTAACACCCCACTGTCAAAAATGGACAGATCTTCCAAACAAAAAAATCAACAAAGATATTGTGGCATTGAACAACATTCTGGATGAAATGGACTTAACTGATATATACAGACCCCTTCATCCCAAAGAAACTAAATTCACATTCTTTTCAAATGCACATGGAAAATTCTCAAAGACAGATCACATGATAGGACACAAAACAAGCCTCAACAAATTCAAGAAAATTGAAATCATACCAAGCATTTTCTCTGACCACAAGGGACTGAAACTGGAAATCAATCCCAAGGGCAAAAACTCAAAACCCTCAAAATCATGGAGATTGAATAGCATGTTATTAAACAATGAATGGATCAAGAATGAAATTAGGGAGGAAATCACAAGGTTTCTGGAAACAAATGAAAATGAACTCACAACCCAAAACTTATGGGACACAGCAAAGGCAGTCCTCAATGGGAAGTTCATAGTGATACAGGCCTACCTAAAAAACATAGTTATTAAACTATCTTTTAAGTTGTTCAAACAAACAACTTAACCCTACACCTACAAGAACTTGAGGAACAATAACAAAGACAGCCCAGAGCAAGTAGAAGGAAGGAAATTACCAAGATCAGAGCATAATTAAATGACGTAGAGACTAAAAGCACAATTCTAATGATCAATGAATCCAGGAGCTGCTTCTTTGAAAAGATAAACAAAATTGACAAGCCTTTAAGCAGGCTCATCAAGAAAAAAAGAGAGAGGACCCAAATAAACACAGTCAGAAATGAAAGAGGAGAGATTACAACTGACACCACAGAAATACAAAGGATTTTAAGAAATCACTATTGAGAACCAAACGCCAAGAAATTTGAAAACCTAGGAAATGGACAAGTTTCTAGAAAAAAATAATCTTCCAAAGCTCAATGAAGAAGAAGCAGAAAACCTGAACAGACCAATAACAGCAGATGAAATTGAAGCAGTAATCAAAAAACTCCCCACACACATAAGCCCTAGACCAGATTGTTTCACAGGAGAATATTACAAAGCATTTAAGGAAGGGCTAACCCTATACTTCACAGACTATTCCAAAAAATCCAAAATGAAGGAAGACTCCCAAACTCTTTTTATGAAGCCAGCATCATCCTAATCCCAAAACCACATACAGACACAATAAAGAAAGAAAACTTCAGGCCAATATCGCTGGTGAACATAGATGCTAAAATCCTCAACAAAGTATTGGGAAACCGCATCCAACAATACATTAAAAAGATTATACATCATGACCAAGTGGGATTCATCCCAGGGATGCAAGGTTCGTTCAACATTCGCAAATCAGTAAATGTAATACATCACATAAACAAAAGCAAAGACAAAAATCACATGATCATATCAATGATATGCATTGATATGATGCAGAAAAAGCATTTGATAAGGTACAGCACCCATTTAAAATAAAAACACTCAGCAAAGTGGGAATAGAGGGAGCATTCCTCAACATAATCAAGGCCATATACAAGAGACCTACAGCCAATATCATACTCAACAGGCAAAAACTAAAATCTTTTCCACTAAGATCAAGAACAAGACAAGGTTATCCACTTTCACCACTTCTATTCAATATAGTATTAGAAGTCTTAGCCACAGCAATCAGATAAGAAAAGGAAATAAAAGGGATCCAAACTGGAAAGGAGGAAACAAAACTATCATTGTTTGCAGATGACATGATAGTGTACATAGAAAATCCAATAGAGTCATCCAAAAAGTTGCTCAACCCAATAAATGAATTTGGCCAAATAGCTGGATACAAAGTCACTATTCAGATATCAAAGACATTTTTGTATACCAACAATGAAACAACAGAAGCAGAAATCAAGAAAAAATCCCATTCGATATAGCAAAAAGAAAATTAAAATACCTAAAAATAAACCTAACCGAGGAGGTAAAAGACCTGTATGCAGAAACTACAAAACACTGAAGAAAGAAATCAAGGAAGACACGAACAAATGGAAACATATACCATGTTCATGGATTGGAAGAATTAACATCATCAAAATGTCCATACTACCCAAAGCAATTTACAAATTCAATGCAATACCTATTAAAGTACCAATGGCATATTCACAGACATAGAACAAACACTTCAAAAATTTATATGGAACCATAAATGACCTGGAATAGCTGTAGCATTTCTGAGAAACAAGAGCAAGTAGGAGGGATAAACAATACCTGATACCAAACTGTATTACAAGGCTACTGTAATCAAAACAGCCTGGTACTGGCATAAAAACAGGCACATGGACCAATGGAATAGAACAGAGAGGCCAGAAATAAACCCAAGTCTCTACGGTCAATTAATATTCAACAAGGGGATAGCAACATAAAATGGAGTAAAAGTAGCCTCTTCAACAAGTGGTGTTGGGAGAACTGGACAGCTACATGAAAAAATAAATTTGAGCACAACTTACACCATATACAAAAATAAATTCAAGGTGGATAAAAGATTTAAATATAAGCCGTGACACCATTAAACTCCTAGAGGAGAACATAGGCAGGAAAATCTCAGACATTTCATGCAGTAACATTTTTACTGATATGTCCTCTAAAGCAAGGGACATAAAGGAAAGTATAAACAAATGGGATCTCATCAAAATAAAAACCTTCTGTACATCTAAAGAAAACAGTACTAAAATGAAAAGAGAACCAACTGTATGGGAAAACATATTTGCCAATGATACCTCAGACAAGGGTTTAATCTCCAGAATATATAAAGAACTTACATGACTCCACTCTAACAAGACAAGCAACCCAATTAAAAATGGGCAAAGGACTTGAACAGTCACTTATCTAAGGAGGACATACAGAGGATCCAGAGACACATGAAAAGATGCTCAATATCGCTAGCTATCAGAGAGATGCAAATTAAAACCACAATGAGATACCACTTCACACCAATCAGAATGTCCATCATAAACAAAGCAACAAACAACAATTGTTGAAGAGGTTGTGGTGAAAAGGGGACCCTAGTGCACTGTTGGTTGGATTTCAGACTGGTACAACCACTGTGGAAAACAGTATGGAATTTTCTATGAAAACTAAAAATGGATCTACCTTTTGACCCCGCAATCCCACTGCTAGGATTATATCCTAAGAACCCTGAAACATCAATCCAAAAGAATCTATGCACCCCAATGTTCATAGCAGCACAATTTACAATAGCCAATTGTTGGAAGCAACCTAGGTTCCCATCAGTAAATGAATGGATCAAGAAAAATAGCCTCTTCAACAAATGGTGTTGGGAGAGTTGGACAGCTACATGCAAAAAAAATGAAACTTGATCATCAACTTACACCTTACACAAAAATAAACTCAAGGTGGATAAAAGACTTAAATATAAGTCACAACACTGCAAAAGTCCTAGAGGAGAACATTGGCAGGAAAATCTCAGATATTCCATGCAGCAGTATTTTCACTGATATGTCCCCTAGAGCAAGGACATAAAGGAAAGAATAAACAAATGTGATCTCATCAAAATAAAAAGCTTCTGCATGGCTAAAGAAAACAGCATTAAAATGAAAAGAGAACCAACTGTATGGGAAGACATATTTGCCAATGATACCTCAGACAAGGGTTTAATCTCCAAAATATATAAAGAACTCACATGACTCCACTCTAAGAAAACAAGCAACCTAATTAAAAAATGGGCAAAGAACTTGAACAGACACTTCAAGGAGGACATACAGAGGGCCCAGAGACATATGAAAAGATGCTCAGCATCGCTAGTCATCAGAGAGACTCAAATCAAAACCACAACAAGATTCCACTTCACACTGGTGAGAATGGCCATCATAAACAAAGCAACAAACAAGTGTTGGAGAGGTTGTAGAGAAAAGGGAACCCTAGTGCACTGTTGGTGGGATTGTAATCTGGTGCAGCCACTATGGAAAACAGTATGGAATTTCTTCAGAAAACTAAAAATGGAACTGCCTTTTGACCCGGCAATTCCACTGATAGGATTATATCCTAAGAACCCTGAAACACCAATTCAAAAGAACCTATGCACCCCAATGTTCATAGCAGTAGAATTTATAACAGCCAAGTGCTGGAAGCAACCTAAGTGCCCATCAGTAAATGAATGGATCAAAAAACTATGGTACATTTACACAACGGAATACTACCCAACAGAAAGAAAGAAGGAGCTCCTACCCTTTGAGAGAGCATGGTTGAAACTGGACAGCATTATGCTAAATGAAATAAGCTAGGTGATGAAAGACAAATACCATATGATCTCACCTTTAAGTGGAACCTAATCAACAAAACAAACAAGCAATCAAAATATAACCAGAGACACTGAAATCAAGAACGAACAGACAGTAACCAGAGTGGAGAGGGGAAGGGTGAAGGGTTTGCAGGAAAAACTATGAAGGACATATGGACAAAACCAAGGTGGGGTGGAGTCCGGGGAGGGCGGTGGGGATGGCTGGGGTGGGAGGGACAGGTGGGGGGAAAAGGCAGAAAACTGTACTTGAACAACAATAAAATTTAGAAGTATGTGAAAAAGGAAAAAAAGAAAAAAGAAAAAGAAACTATGGCACATTTACACAATGGAATTCTATGCAGCAGAAAGAAAGAAGGAGCTCCTACCCTTTGCAACAGCATGGATGGAACTGAAGAGCACTATCCTAAGTGAAATAAGCCAGGCGGTGAAAGACAAATACCATATAATCTCACCTTTAACAGGAACCTAATCAACAAAACAAACAAACAAGCATAACATAACCAAAGACACTGAAATTGAGAACACACTGACAGTCACCAGAGGGGAGAGGGGAGGGAATTTCAGGGGAAAAGGGGAAGGGTTTGGTGCAACAAGTATGAAAGACACATGGACAAAAACTAGGGGGGGTGGATTTGGGAGGGAGGCAGGGAGGGTTGGGGCAGTGGGCTGGGATGGGAGTAAAAGACAGATAACTGTACAAGAACAACAATTTAAAAAAAATCTCTGGGTAGGTTTAACAGGAATAGATAACGAAGAAGAGAATTTAAGAATATAACAATTGAAATGATAGAATATAAAGAACTAAGATAAAACATTTGTATACATTGTAAAATGCTTTTTAAAAACTCAAAAATACCAAAGGATTTCAAGAGTTACTGGATTCCCAGGAGGACAAGAGAGATAAAATGGGTATAAAACTGTCACATTACAAAGACACTACAGTCCCCTTTGTCACATTGGCACCCACACACATGTCTTTAAACTTCACTTATTTTCCAAATACAGTCACGTTTGTGCCCAGTGTTATAAAACTGTGTGGTGTACTATAAAAACTCATGCTAATATTTCCCCAAAAGAAAATGTGAAATCCCTTTTTGTCTTTGAATGATATCTGTTTTCTTCTAGTTGAACCACATTCTGATTTTGATTTCATGGAACTAAAATACTGAGATAAAAACATATACACTATTAACATACCACATGCAGGACAGTAGAAAATAAATAAATAAATTAGAAAGGGTAAGAAAACAAAAATATTTGGTTAACATATATAATCAAGCTTTCAAAATAATAAAGAAATATTTGTAAGTATGATAGTCCTCAAAAAAAAAAGAAAGAAAGAAAAGAAAGAAAAGAAAAGAAAAGAAAAGAAAAGAAAAGAAAAGAAAAGAAATGAAAAGAAAAGAAAAGAAATGAAAAGAGATGCAGAAAATCAGGCCCTGAGCCAGACCTGCTGAATCAGAATGTCTGGCAGTAGGGCCCAGGAATCTTCATGCTTCCTAGTTTTCAGGTGATATCAGGTGATGATGAATGAAAGTTTGTGAATCAGTGATTTAGAATTCATCTTCAAGGTTTTTCCACCATTAAAAAGAAAAGGAGTTTGACAATTTTATATAGGAATTAAGTAGTGATCTTAATATGATTGTATTAGCTACCCTTTTATTATTTAATAGTTAAATTTTTATTGTAATTTTTTCCATTATCACTTATCCCCTTTACACCTCTTGCGAGCCTCCACCCACCCCCTCACCACAATTCCCATACTGTTCTCCATGTCTATGAGTCTTTTATCTTTTATGCCCGATCCTCCACTCTGAAACTCATGTTCCCAGAACTGTCAACCTGCTCTCTATGTATGAGTCTGACTCTATTTTGTTTGTTAGTTCAGTTGATTCATTAGATTCTACATATGAATGAAATCATATGGAATTTGTCTTTCTCTGACTCGCTTATTTCACTTAGCTGTTGCAAAAGATAAAGCTTTCTTCTTTTTATGGCTGAGTAGTATTCCATTATACCATAGTTGTTGTATCCACTCATGTACTGATGGACACTTTGGCTGTTTCCATATCTTGGTAATTGTAAATAACAGTGCAATGAACATAGGGATGCTTACGTTCTTTCCAACTAGTGTTTTGGTTCCTTTAGATATATTCCCAGAAGTGTAGTAGCTAGGTTGAAGGGCAGTTCCATTTTTAATTTTTTGAGGTAACTCCATACTGTTTTCCACAATGGCCATACCAGTCTGCATTCCCACTGACAGCAAAAAAGTATTCCCCTTTCTCCACATCCTCACAAGCACTTGTTGTTTGTTGATTTATTGATGATATCCATTTTCATAGGTGTGGAACCTTTTACTTTGAATTTCTCTGATTATTAGTGACATTGAGCATCTTTTCATATGTGTATTGGCCATCTGTAAGTCCTCTTTGGAAAAGTGTCTATTCAGGTCCTTCACCCATTTTTTAAATTGGATTGTTTAGTTTTTTTAGTGTTGAGTTTTATAAGTTCTTTATAAATTTTGGATATTAATCCTTTATCAGATATATCCGCAAATATGTTCTCCCATTCAGTGGGTTATTTTTTATTTTCTTGATAGTTTCCTTTGATGTATAAAAACTCTTGTTCGTTGTATTCCCTTTTGTATATATTTTCTTTTGTTTCCCTTCCCTGAGGAGATACATCACAAAAAAACATTGTGACTCATTGGAAATTCAGACCTAGATGGAGGTGTAGGTAGAGACACTTCACTTCCTTGCACAACCAAAAGGAGGATAACAACCAATCTGAAATCAGTGAACAACCAAAAGCACCAGAAAATCAAACTGCATGGAACTCTGACAACAAAGGAATTAAAGAAAAAATCAACCAGACAACTAGATGGGTAAGGTGGCAGACCAGGTGGGCAGACTCAGAAAAGTCATGGTGACTTGGAGGACCTTGGGGGCAGGGCTGGCTGCCGAGCTCAGCAGGCTGCATGGGAGGGGGTGACTTAAGGAGACTCACAGGTGGCTGTGGGCTACAGTGGTTGCAGCAGTGGAAGAAGCTCCCAGTCTCACAAGAGAGTCCATTGAAAAGTGAGCTAGAGAGGATCAGGTAGCACAGCAAGGAAGGTTGCCCTGCCTGGGTGAACACCTAAGGCCCACCCCCCTACAATCTTCCAGCTGCACCAAGACAAAGAAATATGGCCCAAATGAATGGACAGAGTAAAGCCTCAGAAAGAGAGCTAAAGAAGGAGGAGATCACCAACCTATCTGATGGAGAATTTAAAGCCCTGGTAATCAAAATGCTCACAGATCTGGTTGAGCTTGGTCAAAAAAATGAAAAAAAAAAATAAGTGAAGGATACCCAAAATGAAATAAAGCAGAATGTTCAGGGAACCAACAGAGACAGGAAGGAAAACAAGACTCAAAGCACTGATTTGGAGCAAAAGGAAAAAATAAACATCCATCCAGAACAAAATGAAGAAACAAGAATTCGAAAAAGTGAAGAGACTCTTACAAACCTCAGGGACAACCTGAAACTTTCCAATATCTGAATTATAGGGGTGCCAAAAGGAGAAAAGGAAGACCAAGAAGTTGAAAACTTATTTGAACAAATAATGGAGGAAAACTTACCCAATCTGGTGAAGGAAATACACTTCCAGGAAGTCCAGGAAGCCCAGAGAGTCCCAAAGAAGTTGGATCCAAAGAGGAACACACCAAGGTACATCATCATTAAGTTATCCAAGATTAAATATAAAGAGAGAATCCTAAAAGAAACAAGAGGAGAGGAAACAGTTACCTACAAAGGATTTCCCATTAGACTATCAGCTGATTTCTGAAAAGAAACCTTGCAGCCAAGAAGGGACTAGAAACAAGTATTTGAAGTCATGAAAGGCAAGAAACTACATCCAAGATTACTCTATTCAGCATAGCTTTCATTCAGAATGGAAGGGCAGATAAAGTGCTTTCCAGATAAGGTCAAGTTAAAGGAGTTCATCATCACCAAGCCCTTATTATATGAAATGTTAAAGAGACTTATCTACAAAAAGGAAGATAAAAAATATGAACAGTAAAAGACAACAAACTCACAACTATCAACACATGAACCTAAAAGAAAAGAAAAACAAAAACAAAAACTAAGCAAACAATCCGAACAGGAACAGAATCAGAGAAATGGACATACACAGAGGGATTTCAGGGGCAGGGGGAAGGCAGGAATGGGGGGGAAAGGTATAGGGAAGAAGAAGCATAATTAGTAGGCATAAGATAGACAGGGAGAGATAAAAAGTGGTATAGGACACAGAGGACTCAAAGAACTTATATGTACAATCCACGGATGGGAACTAAGGGGAGAGAATGCTGGAGGGTGGGGTGACTGTGTAGAACAGGGAAAGAGGGGGAAAAATTGGAAAAACTTTAATAGCATAATCAGTAAAAATATTTTTCAAAAAGATAAAAAAAAAAAACAAGAAAAAGAAAACATTGCTACGAGCAGTCCAAGATTTTATTGCCTATGTTTTCTTTTAGGACTTTTATGGTTTCAGGTCTAACATTTAAGTCTTTAATCCATTTTGAATTTATTCTAGTTTGTGGCATCAGCAGGTAGTCTGGTTTTATTTTCTGTACATATCTGTCTAATTTTCCCCACACCATTTATCGAATAAACTATCTTTAGCCCATTGTATGTGCTTGTGTCAGTTACATTTTTAAATAAAAAATGTATTCTTGTCTTATTGTATTCTGAGCATTATGTTTTCATTTTGCTAGTTTGTTTTCCATCAAAAACTTAATGTATTTTGTTCTGCTGGCTATCCAACAACTTTTTCGCAGAAGAAACAAAGATTTGACCTTGACCTTGATTTACCATTAAAGTATAAAATCCATCATTGTCACTTGTTTTCACATTGTTAATGTCACTCTGTTTAGCCCATTTTATAGGTTTTAAAAGAATTCCTTATATTGTTTCTACTAATAATATGAAAACTTATTACAGCAACTATTTTTTGCTTTGATATTCACTCTTTCTCATTGCATTCAATCAGCTTCATTTTTGCCTTCATCAGAAGTCTCCATAAACATTTCACATTTTTTACTCAAATGTTTGTTTTCATACTTTTCACTTTTCTTTTCTCTTTAAACTCATCTTGATTGTCCACATGTTCTTTCTTTTCCTTTTCCTTCATGGATTAGGTCAAGATTTTCTTCTCTCTCTTTTTAAAAAATCAGACTATACCACTTCTCGAATTTCTTGTTTAAAATCTACTGTGGATGAGGCAGCTCTTCAAGATATTCCTATTCCAAGTAGTAATTTGGGGAACCAGTGTGCTTCCATCTTTGTTTCTGACACTTCATCAGCAATATTTCAGGGTTGCCATGGAGAGTAGAGGGAACTAGAGAATCACTTGGGGAAATCTACTGCCTATGGTGGACAGTGTCTAAGGTGGTCCTATGACTCCTACCTCCTATTTCACACCCTTTTGTGACCCTCTCCCTTTGTGTGTGGGAGGACTGTGATTTGCTACTAACCAACAGAATACAATAAAGGTGGAGGGATGCACATCATTTCATGTATGTAACTTCATTATGTAAGATGTTTAACTCAGCTTTGTAGAAGACTTTCCCTCTCCTGATGGTTTTGAAGAAGCAGTGGCCATGCCTTAAGCTCTTATATAGAAAAAGCAAGGCAGCAAGGAGCTGAGGGTGGCTCCTGGCCAAGAGGCAGCAGGAAACTGAGGCTCGGCCTGGCAGTCTTCAAGGAAGTGAAGGCTGCCAACAATCATGTGAACTTGGAAGCCAATCTTTTCTCAGTTGTGCTGATACCTTGACTGCAACTTTGTGAGACTCTGAAGCAGAGATCCCAGGTAAACTGTCCACACTCCTGACTCTCAGAAACTGTGAGATGATGAATGTGTGTTGTTTAAGCCACTTAGTTTGTAGTAATTAGTTGTGCAGTAATACATAACTAATGCACTGGGTTTGCCCAGAAGAGCATGCATCACTATTAACATATCACTGGCTAGAAATAGCCATATGGCCAACCAACTTCAGGGAGCCTGAAAATATATTTCTTGTACCCAAGAAAGAGAAAACTATATATATGGATTAGCAATCTTTCTCCAGACTTGATTTGTGAAAATGGCCACAAAGTAATAAAATATATACAATTTCATTTACCATTGACTTTATTTTTTTCACTGTAAATTTTTTTGGTATTTTTTAATTTATTTTAATTATTGTTCTTGTACAGTTTTCTGTCTTTTGCTCCCATTCCAGCCCACCACCACAACCCTCCCCACCTCCCTCCCAAATCCACCCCTGCTAGTTTTTGTCCATGTGTCCTTTATACTTCTTCCTGCAAACTCTTCTTTCCCCCTGAAATTCCCCCCCTCCCTCTGGTAACTATCAACCCCTTCTCAATTTCAGTGTCTTTGGTTATATTGTGCTTGTTTGTTTGCTTTTGTTATTAGGTTCCTGTTAAAGGTGAGATCATATGGTATTTGTCTTTCACTGCCTGGCTTATTTTGCTTAGCATAATGCTCTCCAGTTCCATCCATGCTGTCGCAAAGGGTAGGAGCTCCTTCTTTCTTAACTGCTGTATAGAATTCCATTGTGTAAATGTACCATAGTTTCCTGATCCATTCATTTACTGATGGGCACCTGGGCTGCTTCCAACACTTGGCTATTGTAAATCGTGCTGCTATGAACATTGGGGTGCATAGGTTCTTTTGGATCAGTGTTTCAGGGTTCTTAGGATATAATCCTAGCAGTGGGATTGCGGGGTCAAAAGGTAGATCCATTTTTAGTTTTCATAGAAAATTCCATTCTGCTTTCCATAGTGGATGTACTAGTCTGCAGTCCCACCAACAGTGCACTAGGGTCCCCTTTTCTCCACAACCTCTTTAACAGTGTTGTTTGTTGCTTTGTTTGTGATGGCCATTCTGATTGGTGTGAAGTGGTATCTCATTGTGGTTTTAATTTGCATCTCTCTGACACCTAGTGATATTGAGCATCTTTTCATGTGTCTCTGGATCCTCTGTATGTCCTCCTTAGATAAGTGACTGTTCAAGTCCTTTGCCCATTTTTAATTGGGTTGCTTGTCTTCTTAGAGTGGAGTTGTATAAGTTCTTTATATATTTTGGAGATTAAACCCTTGTCTGAGGTATCATTGGCAAATGTGTTTTCCCATACAGTTGGTTCTCTTTTTATTTTAATACTGTTTTCTTTAGCCATGCAGAAGCTTTTTATTTTGATGAGATCTCATTTGTTTATTCTTTCCTTTATGTCCCTTGCTTTAGGGGACATATCAGTAAAAATGTTACTGCATGAAATGTCTGAGATTTTCCTGCCTATGTTCTCCTCCAGGAGTTTAATGCTATCACAGCTTATACTTAAATCTTTTATCCACCTTGAATTTATTTTTGTGTATGGTGTAAGTTGGTGCTCAAGTTTCATTTTTTGCAGTAGCTGTCAAGTTCTCCCAAAACCACTTGTTGAAGAGGCTATTTTCATTCCATTTTATGTTGCTGCCTCCTTTGTCAAATATTAATTGACCATAGAGAATTGGGTTTATTTCTGGGTTCTCTGTTGTGTTCCACTGGTCCATGTTCCTGTTTTTGTGCCAATACCAGGCTGTTTTGATTACAGTGGCCTTGTAATACAGTTTGGTGTAAGGTATTGCTTATCCCTCCTACTTTGTTCTTCTTTCTCAAAATTGCTGCAGTTATTCGAAGTTATTTATGATTCCATATAAATTTTTGAAGTGTTTGTTCTATATCTGTGAAATATGCCTTTGGTACTTTGATAGGTAATGCATTGAATATGTAAATTGCTTTGGGTAGTATGGATATTTTAATGATGTTAATTCTTCCAATCCATGAACACGGTATATGTTTCCATTTGTTTGTGTCTTCCTTGATTTCTCTCTTCAGCATTCTGTAGTTTTCTGAGTGTAGATCTTTTACTTCCTTAATTAGGTTTACTCCTAGGTATTTTATTTTTCTTTTTGCTATATCAAATGGGATTTTTTCATTGACTTCTGCTTCTGCTGTTTCATTGTTGGTATACAAAAATGCCTTGGATTTCTGGATATTGACTTTGTATCCTGCTGTTTGGCCAAATTCATTTATTAGGTTGAGCAGCTTTATAGTGGAGTCTATTGAATTTTCTATGTATACTATCATGTCATCTGCAAACAATGATAGTTTTGTTTCCTCCTTTCCAGTTTGGATGCTTTTTTTTTTTTTTTTCCTTTTCTTGTCTAACCACTGTGGCTAAGACTTCTAATACTATATTGAATAGAAGTGGTGAAAGTGGACAACCTCGTCTTGTTCCTGATCTTAGTGGAAAAGATTTTAGTTTTTGCCCATTGAGTATGATATTGGCTGTAGGTCTCTCATATATGCCCTTGATTATGTTGAGGAATGCTCTCTCTATTCCCACTTTGCTGAGTGTTTTTATCATAAATGGGTGCTGTACCTTATCAAATGCTTTCTCCGTGTCTATTGATATGATCATATGATTTTTGTCTTTGCTTTTGTTTAAGTGATGTATTACATTTACTGATTTGCGAATGTTGAACCAACCTTGCATCCCTGGGATGAATCCCACTTGGTCATGGTGTATGATCTATTGAATGTATTGTTGGATGCAGTTTGCCAATATTTTGTTGAGAATTTTAGCATCTATGTTGATCAGCGATATTGGCCTAAAGTTTTCTTTCTTTGTTGTGTCTTTATCTGGTTTGGGGATTAGGATGATGCTGGCTTCATAAAAAGAGTTTTGGAGTCTTCCACCTTCTTGGATTTTTTGGAATAGTCTATGAATGATAGGGGTTAGCTCTTCCTTAAATGTTTTGTAAATTTCTCCTGTGAAACTATCTGGTCCTGAGCTTTTGTGTGTTGGGAATTATTTGATTACCGCTTGTATTTCATCTGTTCTTATTGGTCTGTTCAGGCTTTCTGCTTATTCCTCATTGAGTTTTTAGAAGATTATATTTTTCTAGAAACTTGTCCATTTCACCTAGGTTTTCAAATTTGTTGGCATACAGATCTTCATACTAATTTCTTACAATCCTTTGTATTTCTGTGGTGTCAGTTGTAGTCTCTTCTCTTTCATTTCTGATTGTGTTTATTTGGGTCCTCTCTCTTTTTTTCTTGATGAGCCTGCTTAAAGGCTTGTCAATTTTGTTTATCTTTTCAAGGAACCAGCTCCTGGATTCATTGATCCTTAGAATTGTGCTTTTAGTCTCTATGTCATTTAATTCTGCTCTGATCTTGGTTATTTCCTTCCTCCTACTTGCTGCGGGCTGTCTTTGCTGTTGTTCCTCAAGTTCTTGTAGATGTAGGGTTAAGTTGTTTGTTTGAAATGTTTCTATCTTTTTTAGGTAGGCCTGTATCACTATGAACTTTCCTCTGAGGATTGCCTTTGCAATGTCCCATAAGTTTTGGGTCATTGTGTGTTCATTTTCATTTGTTTCCAGAAACTATTTGATTTCCTCCCTAATTTCATTCTTGACCCATTCATTGTTTAATAACATCCTCTTCAATCTCCATGATTTTGAGGATTTTGAGTTTTTCCCATCAGGGTTGGTTTCTAGTTTCAGTCCCTTGTGGTCAGAGAAAATGCTTGGTATGATTTCAATTTTCTTGAATTTGTTGAGGCTTGTTTTGTGTCCTATCATGTGATCTATCTTTGAAAATGTTGCATGTGCATTTGAAAAGAATGTGTATTTAGTTTCTTTGGGATGAAGGGGTCTGTATATATCAGTTAAGTCCATTTCATCCAGAATTTTGTTCAATGCCACAATATCTTTGTTGACTTTTTGTTTGGAAGATCTGTCCATTTTTGACAGTGGGGTGTTAAAATCCCCTGCTATAATTGTGTAGCTGTCAATATCTTTCTTGAAGTCCTCTAAGTTTTTTTTATGTATTGAGGTGCTCCTATGTTGGGTGCATATATATTTACAATGTTTATGTCTTCCTGGTGGATTCTTCCCTTGAGTATTATGAAGTGACCTTCGGGGTCTCTCTTTATGACTCATCTTTTGAAGCCTATTTTGTCTGATATGAGTATTGCTACCCGGGCTCTTTTTTTTTCCTGTCCATTTGCTTGGAAACTTTGTTTCCAGCCCTTCACTTTGAGTCTGTGTAGGTCTTTTTTCCTGAGGTGGGTCTCTTGTAGGCAGCATATGTGTGGGTCCTGCTTTCTTATCCATTCAGCTATTCTATGCCTTTTGATTGGAGCATTTAATCCATTTACACTTAAGGTTATTATTGATAGGTACTGATTCATTGCCATTTTCGTACCTATGTTCCCCTCTCTCTCTCTCCCTTTTCCTTCCTTTCCTTAAAACAGTCCCTTCAGCATCTCTTGCAGAACTGGTTTGGTAGAGGTGTATTCTTTTAGACTTCTTTTGTCTGGGAAGCTCCTTATTTGGCCTTCTATCTTGATTGAAAGCCTTGCTGGGTAAACTAGTCTTGGTTGCAGGCCTTTGGCTCTCATTGCTTGGAATATTTCTTGCCATTCTCTTCTAGCTTGGAGCATTTCCATTGAGAAGTCAGCTGCTAGCTTTATGGGGGCTCCGTTGTATGTTACTTCCTTTTTCTCTCTTGCTGCCTTTAA
Organism: Anoura caudifer; assembly: GCA_004027475.1. Classification (NCBI taxonomy): domain Eukaryota; kingdom Metazoa; phylum Chordata; class Mammalia; order Chiroptera; family Phyllostomidae; genus Anoura; species Anoura caudifer. Next base: position 54,295 of record PVKU01008712.1, on the reverse strand, counting down.
GATTCTCTCTTTGTCTTGGCATTTGCCATTTTTATTATGATGTGTCTTGAAGTGGGCCTCTTTGGGTTCCTCTTGATTGGGACTCTCTGTGTTTCCTGGATTTGTGTGACTTTTTCTCTCATCAAATTAGGGAAGTTTTCCATCATTACTTTTTCAAATAGGTTTTCTATCCCTTGCTCTTCTTCTTCTCCTTCTGATATCCCTATGATATGGATATTATTACATTTCATATTGTCTTGCATTTCTCTTAATCCCTCTTCATTCTTTCTGAGCCTCTTTTCCTTTTCTTGTTCTTTCTGGGTGTTTTTTTCTACTTGGTCCTCCAACTGGCTGATCCGATCTTCTGTTTTGTCAATTCTGCTTTTCATTCCTTCCACTGTGTTCTTCAGTTCAGAAGTTGTATTTTTCATTTCCTCTTGGTCCTTGTTGATAGTTTCTATTTCCTTTTTCATGTTGATATAGTTTGCAGTGAGTTCATCATAGCTTCCCTGTAGTTTCTGGTACCTCATTGAGAGCTCATGGAGCTTCCTGACAACCATGGTTTCGAACTCAAAATCTGACAGTTGAGTTGCCTCTGTTTCATTTAGCATTCTTTCTGGGGCCTCTTCCTTTCCTTTCATTTGGGGATTATTTCTTTGTCTTCCCATTTTTTTTGAGGCTATTATTAGTCTCAGCTTCTTAAATTGGTCTGTTCTGGCTCCCTGGGTTTATAGTGTGAACTTCTGTGGTAGAATACCTGTGAAGTTCAGTGGTGCTGTCTCCTTCAGGTATCCTGGTGTTCACAGGTTCCACTGTCTTATCTGTTGAAATGCTCCCTCCTTGGGACCAACTCTGGTTTTTTCACAGTTCCAGGGTTGGGTTTTTTTGTTTGTTTGTTTTGTTTTTGTCTCACTCGTGGGTATTTAAAAAGAGAGAAGAAGAAAAAATGGAAAGAGAGGAAAGAAGAGAAGAAAGAAAAAGAAAAGAAAAAAGAGGAAGGAAGAAAAGAAAAATTGGAAAGAAAGGAAGAAGGAATAAGACAAGAAAGAAGTAATAAGAAGCAAAGGGTGTTGAGGGGCAAAAAAAGATAAAAATAATGAAAAAAATAAAAATTTAAATTTAAAAAAGGAAAAAGACAGGAAAAGAGCCACAAGAAAAAATAAATAAAATAAAATAAAATAAAAAAACAACAACTCTTGCTGTTTTGAATCTTGCCAAGCTGGTGTTTCTGGTCTTGCTGGCTGCAATGGCCTGGGGGTGACAGTATCACTTTTCTCCCTGTTCAGCACTCAGTTATCTTTGCGCTACTGTCCTCAGAGCTAGCCTTGGGCCTCTCTGCCCAGGGCCTCAGGTAGATGTTCTGAGGAAGTGTGTGCCTACCCCAGTTGCACGCAGTTGCCTATGATCTTGCAGCCACCTGCGGTCACACACGGGTGCCAGTCCTCGCGCAATTGTCCCTGATGGTTGGTTGGGACAGTCGCGCAAGCTCAGGCATGCGCCCGTTCCAATGGCGCTGGGTGCCAACGGTCCTGCGAGCTCAGGTGTGCAGCCGTCCCCAGGATATGCGTGGGTGTTCACACCCCCAGCTTGTCTGCCACTGAGACCCCAACTCCTCTCTGTGAGATTTCAAGCAACTGGGTTTATCCCAGTGCAGCTAAAACTTTGTTTGGCTAGGGAGGAAGTGGTTGACCCAGCTCCCTCTCTAATCTTATGGCGAGCCTTGCGAGCACCGGCCTGGGGCCTCAGTCCCCGTCCTGGTGTCCGTGCTGTCACTTGGGCTTTATTGTTCTGAAGTACTCTCCTTACCGTCTGGTTTTTCAATGTCCACTACAATTTTTGATCTCCTGTTTTCAAATATTCTGTGTTTCTGATGACTGTTTGCTCTGTTCTGACATAAATTGGTCAGGATTTCTCCCGTGTGTAGGGGGAAGTGAAATGTGCTCCTTCCTACCACACCGCCATCTTCCAGGTCCCTATCATTGACTTTAAAGTTAACTTTATGTTTTAGCAATCTTTAAACACTAAAATGTAAAGTCTATGTAACTTGGTATTATATTGCACTTCCATTAGCCATTATTAATTATAGTACCTCAGTGAATAAATACCCATGTGAACAAATAATAAACATTATGATTTCATTAGTGAATGACTACAACCTACACTGAGAACTTGTACTACGACAAAATCTCTCAGTCACAGGGACATACTAGAGGTGTTTTGACAGGACTTTTGTAAAAAAAAAAAAATCTCTGTTTTCAAATGGAAATCAGGTGAGAAAAGGACTTTGAATCATTAGCTGGTTGTGCTGTTTTTACTTCTTCAAAGCGATGGTAGTGGGTGTTGGTCTACAACTTAGCAAACCTTTCTAGTTTAAGAAACTATTAGGAGGAAGGTCAGATGCTTGGTGGTTTGAAGGAAGTGCTGCCGATAGTGATAAGAAATACGATTAGATAAACACTTGCTAACATTCATTACTTTCTTGTGAGATGGGTAATGAATACAAAATCAACAATAATAACAATAAAACTTTCTTCCTAAACTGCAGTTGTTAAAACAGGGAGCGAAATAAAAGAAGAATTTCATTCCTTGCTAATCTAGAAATCAAAAACTGTAATTCTCTCATCTCAGAAATTTGGCAGTCTGGTTTCTTCTGAACAAAGATGTATTAGCAGTTAGTCTTTTGCTTTGGAGACCTCATTATGCTCATAAAATGTCCCACTGTGTTTTTTCAAGGGAGATAGGTAGCTTTTTTTTTAGGAAATAAAAAATAGAATTATTTAAAGAAATGAAGAAATTACAGAAACTCGTTGATATCGGCATTTCTTAGAGCATGGGAAATGTCACTGTAGGTTCAAAGCAGTAAGCTTTTTTGTTATATGGTAGCACCAAAAGCTATTTCTTGAACAACTGTAAATTATCCACCAGTTAGCAAACATACATCACATTTCAAAAATTTCCCCTAATTTTTCATTATTAGTTAATTTTTCAATATTAAATTTTAACTGAACCCTTCTCAAAGTTAACTAATAATTATAGCAATGTTAACCTGCCACACTTACAGCCATATTTACACTCTGAACCTCAAATAATAAGATTGAAACTTTTAAATATTATAAACTAAGAAGAAAATTGGAATAAATAAAGCCAATACAATTTAAATGCTTACTTTAAAATTTGGTAATCATTTAATTTTAGCTATACAAGTAGTAAATGCAAATGTGGCTCCAAAATACTACATTCTCACCACACTCAATGTTTGTGTTTTATGTTTTTGAAGTCCTATTTATTAAATCTTTTGCTTACTAAAAATTTTAAAGATGTTTATGTATGGTATCTTTTAGAAGCTTTATTAATTTACCATTTGTATTACATCGACAGTCCACCTGTAATTGTGAATGTTAGCATTGTGAATGTCTTTCTACCAAGGCCTTTTGATAATCTCTTTTGCTGTAAAAACTAAGTGTGTTTCTGGACTCTTTATTCTACTCCAGTGGATAATTATTTTTCCTCATGCCAACATGATATGGTTTTAATATTTAGGATTTTATATTATGTCTTGATATCTAATGGTATAAGTCCTTCAGTTTGGCTCTTCTTGTTAAGATTACCATGAATATTTCTGGAGGTTTCTATTTTGCAGTCAACCAAATTATTTGTCCCTTTTCTTCTCTCCCTTGTAGTAGGATTATACAACCATCTTGCCTGTCCTCAAGCCTGACAGGGTATATTTTTGTTGACTTTTTGTTTGACTATATGACTTGATTTTATTGATAGGACATTGACAGATATGAGATGAGCAAAGGCTTCAGGCATGCTTGCTTATTTGGTTTCTTTCTCTTGCAATCCTAATACGATCACAAATAGACAACACTCTGGGCTGCCTTCCAGCCAGGGTTGTAGTCTAGATGGGTCAAAGCAAGTAAATATAGGCTGCTCCACCTAACTCACAAAGTGGAGCCTAAATTAGAGTCACCCCAGCCAAGCTACGGACCCACCAGTGTGAGTAAATCTTTGCTCTTTTAAAATACATGTTTATTTCCAATTTTATTTATTTTAATAAACTTTATTTTTTAATATTTTTATATTTACAGAAAAATTGTGAAGCTAGAAATATTTATAGAGTTCCCATGCATCCAGTTTTCCCTATTATTAATATTTTACATTGTATGGTAGACACATGAGTGAGACCACACAAAACCAGAAAAATCTCCTACCTGAAACAGAGATATAATCTATAATTCATGCTTGGTTTTCTACATTGCTTTTTTTCATCTCCTAAATCCATTTTTACCACTTTAGCTTTGTTTAAATAAAGTTTTTTTTTTTTTAATTTTAGAACAACACTGTTATGTATTATATTGCTCAACTTGTTACAACTTTGGACATTGAGAGCCCCTTCATTTAGCTGCTGTGTCACAATGACATAGCCTCATCATCATGGGATTTTTGTTGTTGTTTTGTGTTTGTAGCACTTCCTTACTTTATGGTGTTACAAAATACAAAATGTAGTGTGTTCCTTGCAACTGGGGTATCATTGCTTCTAGGTCTACTCAGCTGACAGAGCCTGAAAATATGTGTGTGTACTAACCTGTGTATAAATATTTCTTTGTGAAGCACCTATATTTAAATTAAGCTCAACATGAATGCACGCATCATGCCAAATGAAACCCAGAAATCCTGAATACTTCTAGATTTCTTCTATTATCAGTAATCCCCTATTCCAACAGTGAAAAACTATGCTCTCCCTTTCTGACTTTCACTTAATTTATCAATTCCAGTATTCAAATATAAATAATTGTTTATGAATTGTTAAATTGTATTGTCTCTGAAGACACATGTATTAAGTCAGGTACAGTGCTTATGCATAGTTTTTTAATGCTATAAGTTTTCCTCTTAGCACTATTTTGGCTGCATTCCAAAGATTTTGATGTTATAGTTTTATTTTTGTTTAGTTCAAAATATTTTTATTTCTTGCCATACCATTCCTTTGACCATGCATTATCTAGAATTGAATGAATTTTCAAATGATTTATATTTTTCAGTTATCTTTATATTATTGACTTCTAGTTTAATTCTATTATGGTCTAAAATCTTACTTTAGAAAAAATAGAAATCATTTCTATTTTTTCAATTTTTCAATTTTTTAAGGTCTATTGCATGGCTCATAATGTAGCCTATCTGGATGAATGTTCCATGTGAGCTTGAGAAGAATACAGACTCTAACATTGTTGGTTGGAGTATCCTATAAAATTGAATTAGATCAAGTTAATCAATAGCACTAATCAGAGCAGTTATGTTCTTACTGATGTTCTGCTTCTGTAACCTATCAATTACTTAAAAATGGAGGTTGAAGTCTCTATTATAGTGGAATTTTCTATTTCTCCTTTAGTTCTATCAGTTTTGTCTCATGTATTTTGAGGCTCCATTGTTAGGTGCACATATATTTAGAACAGGCATGTCTTTTTGGAGAACTGATCCATTTGTCACTATGTGATGCCTTTCTTTATCCTTTATCATATTCCTTGCCTCAGAGACCTGCTGTGTCTGAAACTAATAAAATTACTTGAATTTTACTTTGATTAGCTTTAGCATAGTTTATCTTCTTTCATCCCCTTACATTTAACTTATCTGACTCTTTATATTTAAAGAATGTTTCTGGTAGACCACATAGAGTTGTGTCCTGTTGATTTTTACCCACTTAACAATCTCTATCTTTTAATACAGCTTTTAGACCATTCACATTTCACATAGTTAAAATACTATCTACTATGTTTATAACTGTTTTCTATTTCTTGCAATGATTCCTTTTAATGTTTCCTTATCTTTCTGCCCTCCCTGATTTTAATTGAGCATTTTATAATTCCATTTTATTTTCTCTTAGCACATCAATTATACTTACTTTAAAAATCTTGTTTAGTAGTTGACAGAGTGTTAAAATATAAGTGTCACAATATTTTTATCCAATATAAGTTCAAATTTAAATAAAACCATACCACTTCACGTGTAGTGCAGGTAACTTATATCAGAGTATTTCCAATACTACACTCGCATCCTTTGTGACATTGCTATCATTTATGTTGTTTATTACCCATATACTGCTACTATTATGGCCTTAAACAGTTATTTTTTACATCAACTAAGAATAAAAATAAAATATTTTATATCACTGTTATTTATTTCTTCTCCAAAGGTCTTTCTTTCTTTACATAGAACCAAGTTCCTAGGCTTAGTTTTCTCTTTGACTAAAGAAATTCTTTTAACAATCTTTTCAGAGAAGGTCATCTGGTGATTACTTCCCTCAGTTTTTGTTTGTTTGACTTTCTTTCATGTGTCTTAATTTTTTTAAAGCATAATATTACTGGTGTTAATTCTAGATCAGAGTTGTTTTTCTCTTTCAACACTTTATTCACTTCCCTCTCTTCTTGCCTCCATGGTTTCTACGAAGGAGTCCGCTGTAATTCTGATCTTTTTGCTTCTATAGGTAAGGTGATTTTCTTTTTCCTTCTATCTTCTTTCAAGATTTCTCTTTGCCTTGGTTTTCACAATTTAAAAATAATATCCTTAATTGTTATTGTTGTGTGTGTGTGTGTTTGGTATTTATACTACTTGAAAACTCTCTTGATGTATGTTTTAATGTCTGTTACTAATTTGTGAAAGTTTATGGCCATTATCATTTCAAATGATTTCTACTCTTTTTTTCTTTCTTTTCTTTCTGGTATTTGAATTATGTAAATGCTAAATCATTTGAAATTGTCCCAACATTATTTCATGGTTGTTCTGGGTTTACTTTTCATTTCTTTTTCTTTGCAATTTAGTTTTAGAAGTTTTTATTGAAGTATCTTCAAGCTCACTCATTCTACCCTTAGACATGTTGAATCTACTGATGAGTACATCAAAGGAATTCCTCATTTTTGTTGCAGTGTTTTTTATTTCTAGAATTTCCTTTTGATTCATTTTAGTTTTCATCTCTTTGCTTTCGTTACTCTTAACTCACATATTGTTCCTGTTTTCCCTCAAATCACTTAGCATATTAATTATAGACATTTAAAATTCTAAGTCTGATAAATTTAAGATCTCTTTTACATTAGAATCTGCTTGTCATGATTGCTTTGCCTCTTCAAAATGTGTTTTTTTTTTCTTTGCCTTTTGTCAAGCCTTGTAATTTTTTGATGAAAGCCAGTCATGTTGGTTCAGCAATAGGGGCTGAAGTAGACAGACTGTTAATGAGAGGATGTACATTATGTATGTTAATCTGACTAGAAGTTTGCCTTTATTTAATGCTTGCTATAACTATAAATGCCACTCTTCAAATTCCTCTAGTTCCTAGTTGTTGTTTTTTTTTCCCTTTCTTGACTTTTGACTTTCCTAATCACTCCTTTCAGAGAACCTGTCTTGTGGCTCTTCCAGTTTTTATCCACTGTTAAATTGTGGTACTTGGAGCCCTGTTGGTGTAGGGGCTGGGGAGCATTCTATAATCTTTCAATAAAAGTCATTTGAGGAGGGGTACCTGTGTCGCAGAACTCTGACCTTCACAAGTCTTTCTGTAGTGGTATAACTTTTTTACTCCCATGGTTGTTACTCTATTCCTTGGCAGAAGTGTTCCCAATGTAGTTCCCTGAAGCCCTTGTGCTGTTGATTGTTCTCCTTTCCCACCCCCACAGGTAGGACAGACAAGCTCAAGGAGACTTGAGAAATTCATCTCAATAATCTCTTTATTTTTGTTTGTTTTTATCTTTTGCAATTAGTTTACTTTAAATATTATTTTGTATTGATTTTAGGTGTACAGCATAGTGGTTAGATAATCACATACTTTACAGAATGTTCCCCCTATTTCTAGTAACCACCTGGCAGATCTCAATAAATTCTTAAATTATGTTCTATACTTTGCTGGGTAGAATTCTGTGCATCTTTCACAATGGAATTCTATGCAGCAGAAAGAAAGAAGGAGCCCCTACCTTTTGCAACAACATGAATGGAACTGGAAAACATTATGCTAAGCGAAATAACCCAGGCGGTGAAAGACAAATACCATATGATCTCACCTTTAACAGGAACCTAATGAAAAAACAAACAAACAAGCAAAATATAACCAAAGACACTGAAATTGAGAATAGGCTGACAGTGTCCAGAGGGGAGAAGGGAGAGAATTTTAGAGAAAAAGAGTGAAAGGTTTGCAGGAACAATTATAAAGGACACATGAACAATAACAGGGTCAGTGGAAACATGAGAAGGAGGTGGGGAGGGCTGGGGTGGTGAGCTGGGATGTGGAGGAAAGGCAGAAAACTGTACTTGAACAATAATAAAAACTTAAAGAAAAAGAATTCTGTACATCTTTGATTCACCATTGTTTTATTTCTTTTGATGCTATTATGTAAATGTCATATTAAAATATTTTCTAATCTTTTGCTGGTATATATGTGTATATATATATAAAATAAATTTGCTTTTTTCATGAACTTTTAAGTAATCTATACACACAGAAAAATATATGAAAAATACATGTGCAGCTTGATGAATCTTCACAAGCCACTAGCATAATCTGTATGCCAACAGCATACCTCTATTCAATGCCACCATTTACTCACTGCCATTTACTCACTGTACCCAATCAAAAGTAACTCCTTTCTCAACTTTTAACACCATAGTTTTTTAAACTGCTTTTATAAGTTTTATTATTGAAATTGTACCATAAATATTCATTTGTGTCTGGCTTTTTTTTCTCTGCAGATTACACTTCTGAGATTCTACCATGTTGTTGTATATACTTTAATTCATGGAATTTCATTGCTATATAATATTCAATTCTGTGAATATACCACCATTTATATATCCTTCCTTTTATATATCCTCTTACTATTGATGGGAACTGGGTAGTTTCCAGTTTTTTACTGTTCCAATAGTGTAGCTGTAAACATGATATACAAATACTTTTGAAAGTATATATACAATTCTTTTGGGTACAGACATAGCAGTTGAATTGCTACACCATTACATAAGCTTATCATTGTTAGAAACTGTCAGTCTTACAAAGTGGTTTTTATCAACTTACATTCACAAGGTTTACATTCTGATTGACCAACATCCTCACAAACACTGGCCGTTTTACATAATTTGGTTTTAATTGAATGTCTTTTATGACTAATAAAGTTTAGAGATATGTATGTGTTTTCTAATCACTTGACTAATTTTTCAGGAAAGGGACTGTTTCAGTCTTTAGCCCATTGGATATTGGTTGTCCACTAATATCTTATTAATTTGGAGATGTTCCTTATGTAATGGTTCCTTGGACATAAGTTCCTTGTTGGAAATAGGTCCTAGAAATAACTTATCTCAATTGTTGCTTTGGCTTTCCTCTCTCTTTGATTAAGAAATAGGTTTAGTTTTAATACAATTCAATTTATCAGTACTTTTATGAATAACAACATATTTGAGCCCTGTTTAAGAAAACTTTCTATAATTTCATAAAGACATATTCTCATTTTTTCTGAATTTTTTATATTTTACCTTTCATATTTACATCTTCCATCCTTGTAGAATTGTTTTATGTATGGTGTGAGGTACAGATCACAATGCCTTTTCCATGTGGCTAAACAAAAGATACAACACCACATATTAAAAACACCATTCATTCTTCACTTTCAATATGAGTCAGGTCTCTTTATTCCTTTTCATTCATTTATTTGATTGATTGCTTGATTTACCTGATACCAACACCACAGTATCTTAATCACTAGTTTTATATTCAGCCTTAATAACTGATAGCAACATACTCTAACTTGTTATTGTTCAAAATAATTGATTATTCTAGTTCTATTGCATTTCCATATATTTTTCATGATCACCTTATCAATTTGCACACCAAACCCTGATAAAATTTGGCTGAAAATTGGACTGAATTATAAATCAAATTGGTAAAAGTTGGTAATTTTAAAATATTGAGACTTCAATAAGCATGATCTATTTTGGTTTTTAAAAATTTCTCTCAGTCTCCTCCCAAAGGTTCCACCCCCCAGCCAAGTTCCTTAGGGGTGTCTGTGCCGCCTACACTTTCCAGATTATTAAGAGAATGTGCAGTTAGTGGTGGATGAATTTTGTGATATGAATACCTTCGACACAGAAGACTAAATCTCTAAACTTGGTCTGAATGCAAATGTAAAACTCTTTTGAATCCAACAATTTTTAACCCAGTTTCAAATCAAATTACTGTAAGTTATGCCGTTGAAAACATCTTTTCTTCAAATTAACTCAAAAAATCTATAATGAGGGACTTCTGGCCAAGATGAGGCATAGGTGGACACACTGTGCCTCTCACAACCAAATTAAGGACAACAAAAATATAGAACAAAAAAGAAAACCCAATCAGAACAGATAGAAAATTGAATTGTACAGAAGTCTGACAATGATTCACCCAGACCGGTAAAAGGGGTGGAACAGGCAGCCACTGGGGAGAGGTTGTGGCAGGAAAAAATGGTGGCTGGTGGTCCTGGGCATGCAGGCAGTGGCAGGTAGACCCCAGGCACACAGGTGGCAGTTACCGAGCATGGGGAGGCAACAAGCAGACCAAGCGAGGCACACAAGGTGGCTGACCATGGTCACTCATTTGTGCCCAGATAAACCAGGTGAAAATGGGCAGTGAGACAGACTGCACAACACAGGGCCCCAGCACCAGGAAATAAACCCTAAAAGCACCGATTGAAAACACTCGTGGGGGTTGAGGTGCCAGGAGAGAATCCCAGCCTCACAGGAGAGTCCGTAGGAGAGACCCACAGGGTCCTAGAATGTACACAAGCCCATCCACATGGAAATCAGCATCAGAAGGGCCCAATTTGCTTGGGGAAAGCGGCAGAGGGGACTGGAATCGGAAAGTGAGCAGAGCAGGTGCCATTGTTCCCTTTCAGACCCCGCCTCCACATACAGCATCACAACCCAGCAACTGGGTTGCCCTGCCCTGGTGAACACCTAAGGCTCTGCCCCTCACTACATAGCAGCTGTGACCAGACCCCCCCCCAAAAAAAATGGCTCAAACAGGAGAACAGATCAAAGCCCCAGAGCTAATTCATCTAAGCGATGAAGAGATAGCCAACCTATCAGATGCACAGTTCAAAGCACTGGTGATTAGGAAGCTCACAGAATTGGTTGATTTTGGTCACAAATTAGATGAACAAATGAAGGCTACAATAAGTGAAATGAAGAAAAATGTACAGGAAACCAATAGTGATGGGAGGAAAACTGGGACTCAAATCAATGGAGTGGACCAGAAGGAAGAAAGAAACAACCAAACAGAAAAGAATGAAAAAAGAAGAATTTGAAAAAATGAGGAGAGGCTAAGGAACCTTTTTAGGCTTAGGACATCTTTAAAGGTCCCAACATCTGAATTATAGGGGTACCAGAAGGGAAAGAGGAAGAGCAACAAGTGGAAAACTTATTTGAACAAATAATAAAGGAGAACTTCCCCAATCTGGCAAAGGAAATAGACTTCCAGGAAGTCCAGGAAGCTCAGAGAGGCCCAAAGAAGGTGGACCCAAGGAAGAACACACCAAGGCACATCATAATGACATTAGCCAAGATTAAAATGAAGGAGAGAATTCTAGAAGCAGCAAGGGATAAGGAGACAGTCACCTACAAAGGAGTTCCCATCAGACTGTCAGCTGAATTCTCAAAAGAGACCTTAGAGGCAAGAAGGGGCGGGAAAGAAGTATTCCAAATCATGAAAGTTAAGGACCTACATCCAAGATTGTTCTATCCAGCAAAGCTGGATTCTTTTAGAATGGAAGGGAAGATAAAGCACTTCTCAGATAAGGTCAAGTTAAAGGAGTTCATCATTGCCAAGCCCTTATTATATAAAATGTTAAAGGGACTTGTCTAAGAAAAAGAAGATAAAAAATAGGACAGTAAAAAGACAGCAAAGTCACAGATATTAACAACCACACCTAAAACAAAAGCAAACTAAGCAAACACTAGAACAGGAGCAGAAACACAGAAATGGAGATCACATGGAGGGCTAGCCACAGGGGAGTGGGAGGAGGAGAGAGGGGGGAAGGTACAGAGAATAAGCAGCACAGATGGTAGGTAGAAAATAGACAGGGGGAGGGCAAGAACAGTGTGGAAAAAGTAGAAGCTAAAGAACTTATGACACATGGACATGAACTAAAGTGGGGAATGTGGGTGGGAAGGAGTGTGCAGGGTGGAGAGGAATGATGGGGAGAATGGGACAACTGTAATAGCATAATCAATAAAATATAATTAAAAAATTTCTCTCAATATTTTATACTTTTCAATGTAAGAGTCTTTCATGCTTATCATTAGATACACTTGGAGATATTTGATATTTTTTATGATATTTTAATATGATTTCATTAAAATGTAATTCTCCAATTATTTATTGCTGATACCAGATGTAAAATTAACTTTTACATTTGCCTTTTATTCAGCGACCTTATTTTTTTCTTCTGATTAAATTTATTGTGGTGACATTGATTAATAAGATATGTTTCAAGTATACATTTCCATGACACATGACCTCTATATTGCATTGTGTACCCATTACCCAAAGTGAAATCATCTTCCATCATGGTGACCTTCTTAAATTCATTTACTAAAACTAGTGTGCTGTAGGGCATTGTGGTATTTCTATGCATAAAATCATGCTACTTGCAAATACTATTTTTTTATTTTAAATTCTGATACATTTTATCTATTTTTCTTGTGTTATTGAAATAGCTACAACCTTTAGTCTATGATCTCACTCTTGTTCTGTTCCAGTTTTTAAGAGGACAAGTAATAATTTTTATCATCCAGCATGCTGTTTTTTGTAGGTTTTGTGTAGATACCATTATGAGATTTTCAAAGTTTCTTTCAAAATCCTGTCATTTGTAACAATATAGATAAACCATGAAGGCATTATGCTAAGCAAAATCAACCAGATAGAATAAACAAATACTGCATGATCTCAGTTATATGTGGAATCTAAAAAAGTTAAATTCAAAGTAACAGAATAAGTTTGTGGTTTCCAGTGGTTTGTGGGGTGGGTGGGGGCAAGTGGGGAGATGTTGGTCAGAGGACAAAAATTTCAGTTATAAATAGAGAGCAGGATGACAGCTCGGTGGGAGCGATGGGAGGTAAAGGGATTGAGCAAAAAAGAAAAAGAACTCATGGATACGGACAACAGTGTGGTGATTGTGGGGGAACAGGGGAAGGTAGAGGTGGAAGAAGGTATAAGGGAGATAAATAGTAAAGGAAAAATACAATAGAAAGATTAATAAGCGGGCCTGCAAACCAAAGGATCATGGTTCAATTCCCAGTCAGGGCACATGCCTGGGTTGCAGGAAGCAGGGGAAGCATGAGAGGCAACCATACATTGATATTTCTCTCCCTCTCTCCTTCCCTTCCCCTCTAAAGATAAATAAATACAATCTTTTTAAAACAAGATTAATAAGTTCTGGAGATCTAATGTGCAACATAGTGACTATAGTTAACAATGCCATGTTATTCACTTGAAAGTTGCTAAGAGAGTGAACTTAAGTGTTCTCAGCACACACACAAACAAAATAGTAACTATGTGAAATGATGGATGTGTTAGCTAACCTGTGTCAGTCATTACACAATATAGAGTTGTCCCCCTATATCCACGGGGTATACATTACAAGACCCCCAGTGGATGCCTAAAACTGCAGAGAGTAATGAATCATATTTATGCTATGTTTTTTCCTAAATATACATATATTTTCATTTAGAGGAAGGACATTACATCTTCTCTTTGGTGTATAAGAATTGCCCCATCATTACTGTTGAACTTTAGGGCTATTATTAAATGAAACAAGTGTTACTAAACACAAACACTGTGAAACTGTGATAGTTGATCTGATAACTGAGGTAGCTACTAAGTGACTAATTGGCAGGTAATGTATACAACATGGATATGGTAGACAAAAAAATGATTCAAATCCTGGGCCATTATGAAGTAGGATGGTGTGAGATTTTATCACACTACTTAGGATGGCATACAATTTAAACCTTATGAATTGTTCATGTCTGGAATTTTCCACTTACTATTTTTTACCATGATTGACCACAGGTTACTGAAACCGTGTAAAGCAAAATCATGACTAAGAAGGGATTACTACATATCTATATCAGATCATCACATTGTGTACTTTATGATTTTTATATTTGGAAACATATACCTATTTCATAAATGCCAAATTGATTACCATATAGCTGAGTTCAAAAATATTTCTCTTACACACTAAATTAAAACCTAATTTTAAAAGGTTTACAGTGAAAACAGCATAAAGAAACCTACAATATCCATGGTATATGTATAGTTTTCAATTGTCAGCATCAAATTCTGTATTTGCCTTATAAGTTACAAATATGTTTTAATCTTATAACATGTGATATGTCACTTACATCCCTGTAAAGCTGGGGAGAAGAGTTCCTTTCTATTCTTTGTTAGTTTTTATTTTTTTAAATCATGAATGGATGTAAAACTTTTTTTAAAGCTTCTTCTGCATTAATTAATTCTTTTTCATTTTGCTGCTCTGCTTGGGTGTTTTTTTCTACCTTGTCTCCCAAATCACTGATTCGATCTTCTGCTTCATCTAACCTATTGTTTATTCTTTCAAGTGTATTATTTATTTCAGATATTTAATTCTTTATTTCTGACTGGTCCTTTTTTATTGTTTCTATGTATTTTTCATGCTTTTGAGTATGCTTATAACCATTACCCAAACTCTCTATCTGATAAATCACTTGCCTTCATTTCCTCTAGCTCTGCTTCTGGAGAATTCTCTTGTTCTTTCATTTGAGGTCTATTTTTTGGTCTTCCCATTTTGGCTGCTTCTTGTATTTCTTTCTATGTATTAAGTAGATTTGCAAGACTGTAATGCAGCCCTAAGTCAAACTATGCCTGTAACTAGCCCTGGGCAACCCTTTTGGAGTAATCAGTGATCCGCAACATGTAGATCCCTCTGCTGGGCCTGTCTATGTACAGAAAGAACCAGGCTGGGCACCAAGTCCAGCTTTTATCAGCAATGGGCCCTGAGGAGAGTCAGGTGACATATCATAGAGCTCCCAGAGATATGCCTTAGTTGTTACAAATCAACAATATAGCCTCAAGCTATAATCTGCAGCCCTGCATAAACTCCACAGGGTGGAGCAGAGTAATTTCTATAGGCAGGGCTATTGCTTCTCCTCTAGCTGATGCCTTTCAGAAAGGAGTGCTCTGCCTGAGAATGGTCCCTGCAGGATGGGGAATGACTCAGCACAGGAATCCTGGCAGCTATTCCTTCAATTGTCTCCCCAGGGTCACCAACCCCAGATCTTTCCAAGCATCTCTAGTCTACTCTTCCCTACCTCTACTGAAGGCCACGATAAGTGGCTGCAAACAAAATTTTTTGTGTTGGCCATTTAAGAGGCTCTCTGAGTCTCTAGCCATCTCTCTCTGGCAGATAGAAACCCTACTACTTTTCACAGCTGGATGTTATCTGGGTTTCTGGCACTGGTGTTGTAGACTGAGGAGCTCAGCTTGGGGTTTAAAACACACACTTCTCTGGGGGATCTCCCTGGCTATTGAAATATCCCTCCAGAACTTCAGCTGCCCCCCCCCCCATGGGAGCCCAGCCAGCTTTCTAGTGCATCCTCTGCACTCCCTACCAGTCTCATTGTGGTGAAGTGGTTTCTTCTGTCTGTCTGTGGTTGTAAGGCTTCTTTCTAGCTGGTGTTCAGTTGGTTGTTTGGGATGATTTCTCTACAGTTTAGTCGTAATCCGATTGGTCCTGTGAGGAGGTTAGTGTAGCTTCCACTTACTCCTGTGCCTTCTTGGATCTCTCTGCATATTTTGAGGAGAATAAAGGAGCACCTCACAGATATTGCAGATTCCGTTCCAGACTACTTCAATAAAGCAAGCACCTCAATAAAGTGACTTGTCCTCTTTGTCCTGTTAGAGGTATTGCCTTCAATTTGGGGGGAAAAAAATCTGTGTCTGAATCCTGGCTTCTTCATTTACTAATTGTGTCAGCTTGTTTGGAAGAAGCTACTTGCTATACCTTCTTTTATTATCCAGTTTTTAAGGGGATTCTCAGGATATATTGAAAAGGCTGAGACACACTCTCGCCATAAACTCCTCTCCAAGCACAGTACCCTACAGTCAGGAGGGCTGCATTATTTGAGGTAAGTATTCTTTTTTTTCTCTTACAATGCTTAAGAGCCTTGCTTGAATGTTATGCTAACCTTGTATTTCTGGAATAAACTCAATTATCATCATGATATATTATTCTAGTAATATATCACTGATGATTTACAAAAAAAAAAAAAATCTAGAGCTAATCCATTTTAATGCCTTCCCTGTAAATAACATGAAAACATTTAGCACTCTATTCTGTCTGTACTACCACCTAAATAATGATAATTAAATTTCTATAGTTCCCTAAATGTTAGATATTCTTCTAGATGTTTAATCTACATTAATATATTTAACCCTATGGAGAAAATACGAAAACAATACTATCCTGATTTTATAGAAGAGAAAATTGAGGCATGGAGAGATTAAGTAATGTGCCCAAGTTCAACCCAGACTGAGTTTTGTTCCTGGCAATCTGGTTCCAGAACCAGATCTTCTGTGACTCTACCATACTGTTACACTGTGTCTTTCAGAAGATATTATACATCCAAATATTTTGCAACAGCTTATTTAGAGTTATCGACATGATTTCTCAATTCCCTTACTATTTTTCTTATATGCTGGATTCATTTGTCTCTCTGTTGAATCATATCCAGCACCAAATATATTTTAGAGAAAGTCTAGGTGTGATAAGATTTCTGAATTGATGCATATCTGAACTGATGTATTTCTTCATTTTAATATTTGAATAGTATAACTGGGAGATATAACAATCTATTTACTTCCCTTCTACTATCTCCTTGAACAAATCTCCTCCAAACTTCCAAACATTATAAGTTTCATAATTTCCTCTCATTTCATCGTTCTGAAATTTTACCACAATGTGCTAATGGATGCATCTTTCACAATTCATCCTACTCAGTGGACACTTTCATCCTAATGAGCTATGGCTTATTTAATCCTGAGATATTTTCTTTCATTTCTTTGGGAATTTCAGGCTGTTTAATGTGTTTAATGTTTTTGCAACTTCAGGCTTCTTACTAATTTAGTAATATGTTTAAGGACATTTATGAGAGAAAAATAAATCCTCCATAATTCTGTCCCCAAGTATATCAACTGTTATCATTACTGTATTAACATATCTTATAAGCTGTGTCCATGAAATTTTAAAATAATTTAAATGACTAAAATGTTGTATTTTGCTTTTATCTCATTATGTTTTTATGTATGTGTGTACATGCATAAATATATGTGTGACATGTAGTATATATGTATATATACACACCCAATTATGATATGTAGTATATATATGCACACACACACTACATATCACACAGCATACTGGAGAGATAATCAGTCTTCTGTTAAGGTTACAAGTGGCTCAATAAACCATATCTTGAGTACATAGCCAATTAAGAAATATAAATAGGTATAAGACAGATGGAAAAAGAAATATTAACTTTATAACTTATAAAACTGAGTCTCAAAGAATCCCTTTAACTAGTAGCCAGGGCCAGCTTCTCATGTGCATGAGACCTGTGCAAGTGTAAGAGGCCTTGATGCTGTGCCATCAGCACTTTGAAATGATTAATCATTTTTGAAAAGGGTGTCCTGCAGATTATAAACTAGTCTGGCCAGTAGTCATAGCCAGCATCCTACTAGATCTCTTTTTAATTGTAGACCTTAGAATGACACCCCTAGAAAGGAATACAAAGAGCTGGCCTTTACATATAAGTTGAAATGGTATTACCCCCCCATTCCCACTTGCCCCATTATCAGGACAGAGAGAGGAGGGCCTCTCCACTAACCTCTAAGTGTATTTACACAGGAGAGGGAACTGGTGGTGAGGGCATTGCTGCCCTATCCCACTGCTTTATGAGCTAAGTTATGACTTCCTAAAGAGGGAAGAAAATGTTTTCCCTATCACTTAAAATATATGAAGGGTTGTCAATTGAAAGGAACTTAGTTTATTCAGGATTGTAATAAGTATGAAACTGGGTCAGAAGAGTAGAAATAAGAGGTATGCTTATTTAGGGAGCATATAAGTTTAATCAATTTTAAAACAAGAATTACTGAAAAACAGGATCCAATGACTTGAGATGTTATGCATACCATGTCAATGAAAATATCCAACCAAGCAATGAACAGATAACTGTTTCCTAGGGAGAGGTCTTTAAATAGGGACTAACACTTCAGGAGGGATCAAAACACCAACTCTCCTTTATGATTGATTTGGTTATCTTTCATAAGTGGATTTCTTATGAATCTATTACTACAAGATTTTTTTTCTCTGTAGTTTTAGGCTTAATTTTTCAATACCCTTTCAATATTCAATACAGCTCTAAAGCTGTGGTTATATCCATTCTCAACCATCTTTCAAAAGTAAAGTTATATATATATATATATGTATATATAATACACCTAAATTTGTTATTGAATACTTAAAGTTATTGAACATTTCCTATTGTAAACCACTAGGCTGAAATTTGCATAGTGTATGTAACATCTTACTTAGTCCCATCAGATATTATCATTAGCACATTTTACAGAGAAGGAACCTGAGGCTTTTATGTTTATCCTCATGTTCAAAGTTACCCAGCTGGTAAGATTTAGAATTTGATTCAAACCCATGCTCATCTGATTTTAGAGCTAAGATTCTTAACGGCCACAACATACTGTCTAACCAGTCCCAATATTTTTGCCCTCAATGTATATACATAAAAAGTATTAAATATATTGCCATTTTCCCCATCAATCTGGCAAAGCTATCATTAGAAAATTCTCTACTTATTATTAACTATGGCAAATAAACTGTCACATCTGTCTCATTGTTTAATCATCACAACAATCCCATGAGATAAGTAGTTTACTATACCCACCACGGATGAAACAAGGGAGGTCAGGGAGGTCAAACTATTTGCCTAAGGACCCACAAGAAGCAATTCAGCAGGGACACAGAAACAAGAGTAGCTGTGTAGATTCACAGGCAAAAAAACATTAAGGCTTCAAGTTAGGGTGAAGGTGCTGAAAAATTCAGCCATATCAGCAGTCTTTTGTCTTCCTCGCATCCTTGCTTCACTTTGTTAATTCCTGATCTCAGTGACTTGTCATTTTGGTTCCTTGGTTTTCTGTCTCAGACTTTGAGCTGATCTAAAATCCCATGGGTAGAAAAGAAACAGTTCTATTCCTGTCATTTTAGTTGTTTTTATCAGTCTCATTCAATATGGCCCATTTCTCCATTCTCAAGGCCACAGTTTAAGTGCCTTTTGCAAAAATGCTGTTCTAAGAAGTGGCAGGGCTTTGCATATATGAGTATATACATCAATGTTCAGGGTCCACTTCCCCTTCTTTCTATTTTTCAATACATGAGTATCTTTTATAATGTAATCACCTATTTTTTTTCCTTTCAACTTTCTAATTTCACTGAGCAATTCTCTGTTGAGTCTTTGGATTAAAACTATGGGCTCTACCTTCTTTTCACTTACTGCATAGTATAAAACGTATTCCCTGATACTTGAGTTAATACTTGAGTTTATTACTAAACAGATAATTATTTTAAATTAACAACTTGTACTTCTTTAGTTTTCTTTGAGAAAAATACCACAGAGGATTGTTTAAGACTGTTGGGTTGGGCACACAATTCCTCTTCCTAGGGTTAATGACCAGTCTCCACACACTGCAAAATCTTAAGGTTTCACTTCTCTATCATAGAGTGCATGGGCTTTCACAGTCCCAGAATGAAATGATTGTACTATTTATTATACTATTTATACTTGCTGCACCTCCTTCCATCCAGGGCTGAGAACTAAGAGCCCTGTCAAAACTACGGGTGTGCCCAAGGCTCCTGCTCACAGCAGGGCCAGCCTTTATAGCATTTCCTCAAGACTGCTTTGGATCACTTTTCAGTGTATAAAACCAGATTTTCATTAGTGGCACTAATGACACACTAATGGGGACAGGGCAGCACACCCAATGCCAGAAGCAAAGCAAGCAAGGGTGAAAACAGGCCAGCCTGAGCTTCTGTAAGATGAAATACTGCAGGGTGTTGATACACTGCATTTCTTCTCAAATACCTGGCAGGCCCAGGGCCTCTACATGTTAAATGGGCTGTCTTTGAGGCCAAGCAGGAATAGATCCAGTTACAGTTTTTCACACAAGGACAAAACAAGGAGACAGAAAAAGCTCAGGGTTCAGATATTTGCAAGCTGCAGCTGTTTTTCGTGGCCGGAGGTTCTGAAGACTTATGAGCTGACATATTACCCTGGATGTTACCATGCATTGACCTCTCTGCTCCTTCTCCTCCCTGGAGTGGTGTTCAAGGCTACTGTTTGACATGAGGGCCACTGAGGACCATATCAAAGCAGCAGCCCCAAACAACTCATCACTTTAAAAGACACACAATCTGCTCCAACTGGAAATGTAGAGGAGCAAATAGGGTTTCTGGCTTTTCCTCTAGGGATCTCAAGTGGTCAGTAGTTACTGATGCTCAAAGCAGCTCTTTGTGGTAGGTCAGCAGAGTTTTAAACAAACAATGTGAGAGGAAGCCTGAGAAGCTGATGGAGATGGATTACTTTGACTTTCTTTTCATTGTGTAATCCATCAGCACAGGAAAATACTTTCTTTGCATTATTCCCACCTGGCTTTGATATTCTTAGTGACATGTTGGGAGAAATGCTGGCCTTTAAAGTTTGCTTGAATATTCGTACAATTAACAGGCTTCTTTTCAGAGAAGATAGTGCATCACAGAACTAGGAATATGTCACCCAAATCAGTTCTATAGGCATAGCAAAAGCAAGACACTCACACAGCCACTTTCCCTGGGTTTTCTAAAGTAATAGAAATCAGCACCCTAGGAAAACCCTGTTACCATTCCTGTTCGTAGTCATCATTCTCATTTTAAAGACAAGAAAGGAGATGCACAGGGAAGTTGAATAACTTACCCAGCGTCACATATGAATTGTGATGGAGCCAGAACTAGAAACAGATCCCTTAACTTTTCATCCAGTACTTTTGCCTCTGCTGATATGGCTCCTCTAGAAAGTCCCCTTTGAATCCCATTTTCTCCAGGAACTTTGTAGATGTCACAGTCTCTTAGACTATCAGTTGTAAGCCAGCTCCCTGATCAGTAGCTGATGGTTCTGCCTCTATTACATTTGAAATAGGTGCATTTTAGGGGTGTTTAACTGTCCCTTGTGCAAGTCCAAAGTAAAAAACAAAAACAAACAAACAAAAAAAAAACTGGGACCATTGTTGATTCTCTTGGTTACTTTCCAGTGAGACTCACAGAAATTTCCTCTTACTATTCAGTTCTAGAGAGTTGGTGTTTTGTTTCCTTTTGTTTCTGCAGCTGGACAATTCCCCCAAGTTTTACATTGTCAATCTATAACCCAAGTAATTTTCTCTTACCCACATTTATGTCATCAAACTACCAAGAATGTTTTTGGTATTCAAGTGTCTACAGTGGCCTTTTTAATGTAGATACAAGGGACTATAAATTTATTATGCTTAAATGACACTCCTTATTAGGAAATAATAGGACCCTGGCCCAGTGGCTCAGTTGCTTGTAGTGTCATCCCATACACCAAAGGTTGCGGGTTTGATCTCCAGTCAGAGCACGTAAGGGAGGCAACCAATTGATGTTTCTCTCACATTGATCTCTCTCTCTCTCTTTCTCTTTCTTAAATCAATAAATATATCCTTGGGTGAGGCTTAAAAAGATAAGAGTGATTATGCATTTCAGCATTCTTTGTGTGTGTGTGTTCATCTAGATTTTGTGTTGACAGATGCAGAAGTGTGACCCCATGATAGACCACCTATAATATGCACATTTGTAAATTTCTCTCTGTGTTAGATGAACACTTGGTTCTTCATATCAGAGCATGGATATAAAGTTGTTTTAAGTATTTTTGTTAAGGCTGGTGGAATTAGGCTGAAGTATTGAGGAAATTAATGTGTCTTGAAAAGTCAGAATAAAATAAGAATCAAAGACAAATTTTTAATCATTGGGGAGAGAGAAAGTGTCTTAAAAACTACTCCGCCTGCTGCTTTGAATTGAGAGGATCAAATAAGATAAAAAAGGAAAGACTTTGTAAATGAAAGGTTGCATATACCTATTATACTTTAAATTACATTTTAAAATGAACATGAGTGTGATAAATTGTTTTATATTTAAATCAAATGGTTAGTTTTCCATAATTGAGATCCTGAACTCAAAATCAATGAGAGTACAATTCTAACAATTCAGCTATTGTCACTACAATGTAATATAACAGCCACAAAATTTCAGCAGCACACATTTATTTTTTGTCTGTGGGCTCATTTGATATAAGTTGGACTTGCTCATACATCTACAATACAGCTGGCCTACCCATATATTTCCAGGTTGGCTCTGCTCCACATGTCTCTTCCTAGGACCAGCTGGTTAACCTGAGCAGGTCTTTTTATTGTAATAGCAGAGGCACAGAGGCACAGAAGCAAGTGAAAATACACAAATGCTTTTTTAAAACTTTTGCTTATGTCAAGTCAGCAAATATTTTTTTTTTAAAAATCAAATGGCTGACTCTAGGGTCAAGGAGCAGGGCAGGTCATCCTGTCTATGTGAAAGGACTCTCAAATTTGCATAGCAAACAGCATAAATGCAAGGAGGAATGAAGATCTGGACCAACTTATAGATACATACTATTGAAATTGCTAGCAAAAGCAATGAATTAACTGAATATAAAGAAACATGAATGGATCTTAACAACATAGTACTTAGTGAAACATTGGAAGAAGAATGGAAAATATAACAATCACATTTATAAAAATTAAAAATTCAGGTGCTCAAGTATCATGTTCAAATAAATATAAACCTACTAAGCATACTGAACAGGTTATCTGTGGAGAAAGGGGAATGGAGGGGTTATGGCAGTTATACAAGGAACTACTGTTTTAAAAAAGCATTGCAATGATTTGCAGATCATTCATCAAGTCTAATTTTAGGCCAATAAAGAGACAACCCTTATTCAAAATAAACCATGTTTTTGGTTTATTCTCTATCTTACCAAGGGAAATCAAAACAAATCAGTTAATTTAGCAATGTTAGGATGATGAGGTCATCTTTCCAATAAAACATTTATAAATTAAGAAGGATTTTTTCAATTTTTGAACTTTACATTACATAGTGCTTCACAGATTATAAATAATTGTCATATATCTTAACTTATCAAATTCTCATAACAAATGGTGTGTGGTTAGCATGGTAGGTTATAGACTCAGGGACCAAGGTTCTGAGAGGCCTCCAGTTACACAACCTCTACTTCTCATGGCTCTTATCCAAATGGCTCATCAAAAGTACTTGTCCTTAAGAAATACACATACATGAGTCCCACTGCCAGAAATTCTAAATCAGTAGGACTAGGAAGCCCAGACATCTGTGTTTTTACAAAACTTCCTTAGGGATGTTGCTGTGTTCCAAAAGGCAAGAACTCTTGACCTAAACATGCTTTTTTCACAAAGACACAAGTTAATTTGCAAGAGACTAGACACATATTATCTGTCTTTTCCATTTTCCACTTTCTCTTTTTTATACACTTTTAGTTGAGTAGGTGCTTCCAACCCTAGGAATTATTATTTTCTTTGGCTAGGTCTCCTTATTTCCTTCATGAGCTAAGGTTTGGTTAATCTGTCTCCACCCACTTGATTCCTAGAAGATTAAGCAAAGTTATTTTTAAAGAGAAACAGGGCAGAGACATTGCCCTCATGTCACTGAGAACAGAATAAAGGATTTATAGCATTTCTAGCAACATATTACACTGAGCACTTTACACTTTTCAAAGCATGTTGATGCTCTGTACTTTATTCCTTGGCAAGATAAGGTATCTTTTCACCTAGTGAGATAGTTCAACTATTGGTCTAGAGAGCTGTTACAGTCCTTGCTTTGACAATAGCCAGCTGTGGGAGTTGGAATAACATAGAGGCTCATGACTTGGCCTATTCATGAAGAGACAGTAAAAGATACAGGGTCAGTTCTTGTTTTGAAGACATGACTTTGTGTCAATGAATGAATATATTATGTAAGAATTTGAGCCCTGGCTGGTGTGGCTCAGTGACTTGAGCACCAGCCTTCAAACAAAAGGGTCACCAGTTCAATTCCCAGTCTAGGGCACATGCCCGGGTTGTGGGCCAGGTCCCCAGTAGGGGGGCTGTGAGAGGCAACCACACATTGCTATTTCTCTCCCTCTCTTTCTCCCTACCTTCCCCTCTTTCTAATAATAAATAAATAAAATCTTTTAAAAAAAGAATCTAAGCAAGCCATGGACAGAGCAAGAAGAAGAGCCTTCTAGGTGGGGCATGAAGGTAGCAGTGCAAAAATCCTAATGCAGGAATAAGTGGGATGTTTTTCAGAGGCCTGGAGCTGGGGAGTGGAGTGGGTTAGGGCACAGTTCAGTGGTCTTAGGGGGCAGGAGGTTAGGAAATAAAAAAAAACAGAGGAGTGATCACGAAGACCTTGTGGCACATGGTAAGAACATTAGATTTTATTCAAAATTCAATGGGAAGCACTGGAGGCATTTAAACAAAAGAATAACATGATCTGATTTATCTTTTTTAAAAAGATAATTTTGGGCCCTGGAGGGGTAGCTCAGTTGGTTAGAGCATTGTCCTGATGTGCCAAGCTTGCAATTTCTCTCCATAGTCAGGGCACAAACAAGAAGCAACCAATGAATGCATAAATAGAACAACAAATTGATGTCTGCCTGTCTCTCTCCCTTTCTCTCTCTATTTAAAGTCAATAAACAAAAAGATAATTTGGGCTGTTACATGGAAAATGAATTTTATGTGGACAGGAGTAAAAGGAGGAAATGTATAGTCCATTGCAGTTGCCCAGGCAAGAGCTGGTATGTGTCTCGGTGGTGGTAGCAAAGGGAAAAAATATTTAAGATGTATTTTAGAGGTAGAGTTAACAGGACTTGCCAGATAAATAAATAAATAAATAAATAAATAAATAAATAAATAAATAAATAAAATAAGAATCTGAGCACAATATATTTGCATATGTATTATTTCATCCATGAGAAACATTATGTGAATACAGAAAATTGCACCCAACTAAATCTAACTGTGTAGGAATACACAAAATGCACACAAGCATATACCTCAAATATCTACTGATTACCTCATTTCACCACATGTGTTATGAGCCACACCCATCCACATCAAGTGTTACAACTTTCTGATTTCAAAAAACTTTTCTTCCACCATTCATAATAGCTCATAAGCTCCCACATCCCCATCCACAGCAAACTTCAGGTATTTTTCAAAGTAAAGCATCATATTTTTTACAGTATGTAAGTGACAACAAAACTATATTCTAGATCGTTTAGACCTAATAAATATCTTACCCTACAAATCCTGCCAGGATTGCCAAATTTGGAGATTGCTGCTATAAGCTACAATTAAAGACTGGACCCTGCATCCTTGACTCATAGATTCTTTAGTTATTCATGCTTTAGGAATAAGCTAAGGTGAAATCAATGTTGAACTTAGTACAGGCCTTATGTCTTACCCATTTTGAAAGCAGGAATAGTCTCCAAAGAATAACCTAGCACCATCTTCAATTGATTGGACTAGATTTGTCTTTTAATGAAAAAAGTAGATTAGATGAGCTCTAAAACCTTTTTTGAGTTTTGGATCACAACTGGGCCCATTGTAATCTTGTAGGGCTTGCTATTAATATTGAAAATAATATTGAGACTTCAGGTGTTTTTCCTTCTTTCTTTCTTTTTTATTTTTGAGTATTTCAAATGCATTGAGATGTAATCCCAATGCACCCTGTCAGGTAACAAAAGAAGAAAAACAACAACTTTATTCCGCATTATTGTTTAATAACTCAGTCATACACAATGCTGGTAAATCTACATAGCTAAATAGAATTCAACAGGTAAACCATCCTCAGGAAATGTGAAAATCAAAAGATTAATTGCAAAAAGTGATACATGATGACTATGATTATTAACTTTTAGTTTCTTAAATCACTATACTATGACATTTGAAATTAAATTTCTATATTAATCTTCACTAGAAACTTCAATGGTAGTGGTGGGGGATTGTCTGTTTTAGTGTAGATTTACACCATGACTCAAAAGTTCCTATCATTTCTGTTGCCTCTCTTTTTCATTCTGTAAAATGGTCCACCTAAAAATATAACCTCCCTTACTGAGATGGAGTTAGGATTAGCTCATCAAATTTTCAGCAAAGCACTTGCAAAATGTGAATTGTGATGCTGTCTGTATTATAGTAGATGAAAATACCAAGAGATGAGGAGCCAGCTGAAGTACTGGGAAGAGAGAATAAGTATCAATGAATATCATGGAACATTGAGTTTTGCTGGTCCCAAGTGATCACTGAGTCCCTTGGTCTGTTCATGGACACTTCAAAAAAGCAGAAAGAAAAAGGTCCTTCCTCTTCTGCCATTTTCATAATAGAAAACACACTTCAGCTTTTTCCCTCATTCCCTTCATGTCCCTCCCAAAAGTTATAAAGTTATAAGGAAAATAAATAATACATACCCAGAAGTGGACTTCCTGGTCTACATGTAATCCTTTCATTTTTATTTATTTTATTTTTTTTTTGGTGAAACCTCCATACCACTTTCATAGTGGCTGCAACCAATGTGCATTCTCACCAACAATGTACAATTGTTCCCTTTTTTCCACATCTTTGCCATACTTGTGAGGTGATATCCCACTATGGTTTTAATTTTCATTTCCCTGGTGATTAGTGATGTTTAGCACTTTTTTATGTACTTGTTGGCCATTTACATGTCTTCTTTGGGAAAATGTCTAATGACTTTTTCTGTACATTTGTTAATTGGATTGATTTCTTGCTCATGAATTGTATGAGTTCCTTCTACTTTTTATCGGATTAACCTTTAATCATATATGTGGTTTGCAAATATTTTCTCCCATTCCACAAGTTCTCTTTTTATTTTGTTCATTGCTTCTTTTGCTGAGTATAGCTTTTTAGTTTTATGTAGTTCCACTTGTTTATTTTTGCTTTTGTTGCCTTTGCATTTGGTTTAAAATCCAAACATCTTTGCGAAGACCATTGTCAGGAAGCTTACCTCTATATTTTCTTCTAGAATAAGAGCCAAAAAACACCTGCACATGTTACTCTATCTTGAGCTCTTCACTGGCTTCAAAATATTCTTACCATCAACTAACTGAAATTTCCTCTAATAACATAAATTATTTGAATGTTGTCCATTTTATAGAAGCAACCTATTGAGAATGGGCTGGGTCCATTTTTTGAGGTAATCAAAGGTTATATGTCATGTCATATTTTATCATATTATACTAAAGGATGGTTGAATCTGGACAAAGAATACAGTGACGGTCTTCTCAGACTTCGTAAAACACTATGGCAGACTTGAGAGCATAATGTACATAAGAATCCAAAAGAGGAGAGCTGTGGGAAAGTCAGGCCTGCATGTTCACAAAAGTGCTGCAAGAGGACCCAAGAAGCACCTTTCTGAAGTTCCATGTTTCCACACTAAATTTGTGACTCCATGTAGACTATGACAAGTGCACACTGAGGAGGAAAGGACTTTCCAATCTTAGGGAAGCAGATAAAAGCTCACACTGTGAGACCACAGAGCAAACTTGGCAGTGTGGACTGGCAGGGACATCATCAGGGGTCCCTGGAGGAGATAGGCTGAGAAGAAAAATGACAGTGGATTCCAACACCTCTGCCTTTGGAGTTTGTTGTAGTAACAAGCCAAAAGTTCTGTAAAACAAAGGGGGAGTATCTCTTCTCTAGGATTTGTTAGTCAGGTTTTGTCTAGGAGCTTTAAAAAATCAGAACAATATCACATATAAAAGGTTCTTTTTCTCTCTGTAAACAAAATTTGATAGGATACTTCAGATGCATGTAGGAAATCATTTTTTAAAAATAGGTCACTTTAGCAATATTTTTGCATGCTTTGATGAACATATCCTAAGTATTTGCACACATTTTAAAAAATATTGATTTATTTTTAGAGAGAGTGTGAGGGACAGAGAAAGACACGGAAAGAAACATCCATGTGAGAGAAACATCAATTGGTTGCCTCTGGTACACACCCCAACTGAGGACTGAACCTGTACCTCAGGAATGTGCCCTGACCGGGAATCAAACTGGTGACCTTTTGCTTTGTGGGACAGTGCCCAACTAGCTCAGCCACACAGGTCAGGGCACATCTGCACACTGGCATTTAAGAATGTCATGTGACTTTAATTTCTTAACAGGATCTTGAATAACCTTTAGGCTTGAGGACAAAGGAAATAATTTATAATGATATGACATTTAGATCATGTCTACACATTTATTTTTATACGTAAAATCTGCTAGTGAAAGAGTAATAATTGTTGCACATTTGGACTTTTCCAGAAAGTTTCATCTCCTATTCTATACATCTCTTATGCTTATATAAATTAAAATATTCACCAATCCTAATAATAGTGATTAAAACACAATATGTAAAAGGCAGACCCATAAGCCAGTTGAAGCCTCAGCTTTCTAAACTGAATTAACCAATGGTTCAAACTAAAGAGCAAAGTTTCCTTCTTTTCACATCCAGTCCAGTTGAACTGTCACCATGGCCACAGATATTTTCCCTATCTCTGTAAAACAGTTAATTTACATGAAATAAGAGTGTGTCTATTGAAAATGCCCATTTTATTATGTTATTTAATTACTGTGCAGCAATTCTAATAGAAATTTTCACAAGACTCTGACTACTGACACTCAAATTCATTTGAAATGCCATTCAGAAAAAAAAATCAATGGCAGCCTGCCTGTTAATTTTATCTCTCTGGATATAGTCACCTATCTTTTTCTTTTTTATTAATTATGGTAGATATAAACTCACTTTTCAAAAGAGAAAGTAGTTGAGGGACTCACTAAAAGTTAAAAATAGTCAATGGTACAAGGAAAATGAAATAAAACATCTTGGGTTCTGTCTCAGGGGATTGAAAAATTGCTCTTTTTTGGAAAGGACATCTTTCCATATTTGACATGTACTTCACCCATTACACAAAGCCTCATTTTGCACTGAACTGCACTCTCCAGGGTCCTAGGCCAGCTCTGTCAGCTGCATATTATTTGCATTCAGCTAATGCAGTATCAAGTTAACTAATCAGGCCAACTTATTCTATAGGACATCAAAAAGCAAAAGCAAATAATTATCAAATATACTTGATGGCAGTCTTCCCTTATCCTCTGTTATGGTAGTTGATTTATTTCAATAACTGAAATTGACTCACATACACACAAGTATTTTCATATTTATTCCCATGTGCCCAGCTACACAAACAAGTCTCTATAATATTCTATTATCCTAGATGTTAGAATTACGAAAATGAATTAGGCTAAATCTCTCCTTCAAGAAGTTCAATCCAAGGAGAAAGATAAGTAAATATCCAGTTTGATTATCATGTGGTAGGTAAATTAATAGAAGCAGGCAAACAGATTGTGGTGGGAGACCAGAAGAATGTAACTTACTTTAGCGTGAAAGGTGAGGGATAGGTTACTTTTTAAAAAAATGGAGCTTCAGGTGATTCTTAAAGGTTATGTAGAATTGATTTAAGAAGAACAAAAGAAAAAGAGCAGGCCAGACAATATGAGAAAGGCATGGCCTGCGAGTGAAAAGGGGCGGGGTGGGGGGGGGGTGCGGATCGTAAGTAGATAATTTAAACCAGACCATAAAGTTCAGGGCAAAGATTTTCAAAGAGGTGAAGCCAGAAAGATGGTCACACATTGTTACTTGGTAAAACGGCAAATGTAGTAATTTTGTTTGGAGTTTTCTCTGACTCTCTAACCTTCCTAGGAAGCTCTTAATTCTTTCACATACTTTTCTAATTCCTTTACCAAGGTCTAGTTGTAACATGGACAGTGTTACCAGGCTATTACAGTAGGAGGTTTCTGGATCTTTTATGCCTTTCTATAATGTCCTTTTATCTCCAGGGGAATTGGGTTTTCCAGCCCAGGAGTATGGTTCTATTCAGAGAAAACCATCCTAATTCTATGAAAACCAAATCAAATTATTCCTATTACTAATTGTTCCTGCATTATTCAGCCCAACTCTTCTCTGAATCCAACAAGATGCAATTTCTATATTCTTGATTTTAAGATTTAATTGTGAAAAATCAAAGTACATGTATTAGATATGTATACCCAGAACTCCACATATCTCCCCATTATTATATTATATATATAATATATTATATCTCTCCTTTCTTATTGAACCATCCACTGAAATTCAGTTGCAAAGACAGTCACTAGGATGTTATTAATTTTGTGGAGAAATAGAAGCAACCTGAGAGAATATATATATTCAAGCATTCATCATACATAATACATACATTACAATAAAATTATATTGATAAACTCATAAACATAGGCTCATTAACTCATATTTAATATCAATTTAAATCAAGTTTTTAATGTAAAAAGACATGAAATTGTTCATTATATAAATTTTAATTGAATGAGTTATAAGACAAACCTGTTTTCTCCTAATTTTGCTTCTAGAAAGTATCTCACACACACACACACATCCTCAAACACACAACAGAGGAAAAGGCTAGAAGGTAGAAAGCTATGGGACTTATGGTCAAGATGGCAGAGTAGGAAGACACTGCGCTCACCCCCTTCCATGACGACACCAAAATTACAACTAAACATCATGGAGAGCTGCCTGAAGTCTAGCTGAAAAAGAAATCCTATACGTAAGGCTGCACAGAAGAAGCCTCCTGGAGATTGGTAGGAGTGGTGGGGATTTGGAACATGCTGGTTTCCAATATTAAGAATCCACATATTAAGAATCAGGGGGGTTTATCTTAGATGCCAAGGTCCTCCTGAAGATCAAGGGGTACCAGCATCCCAACAGGCTCCCAGATGTTGTTAGCAAGGAAGAGTCCCTGAAAGACATTGCTCACATAGATTTGTGTCTTTCCATACTATTCATTTCCACAAATAATTATCGGAGACCTCCCCAATAACCCAATAGAATCACATTCAGGTTACTCACATAGAGAAGGAACTTACACAATAGAAGTGAACAGAGCGAGCATCAAGCATGAAGTCCTAGTCACTGGTGGCAACTGCAGGTGTCGATCTCAAGCTGGGTGGCTGAAGCAAAGGCACACTTCTGATGGAGTGGAAGTCTTGTAGGTATCTGAGTATGATGCATGATACAGCCAAAGTTGAGAACTGGGTGGTTGTAGCTCTGAGTTCTGCTAGCTCACTGGGGCAGAGGTCCCACTCATATAGGTAGGTGTTCAGGTAGTTTTATCCAACTGTTTAGACTTGTGATTTTGGGTGTTCTGGGCCCCTCCCAAAGTTATTCCCATTACACCCCATTACCTGTCTTGACATATAACTTGACATATTTGTCATGACTGACAATGAATCCATACTGGATTGTCAAAGGTGTTGAAAAAGTCATCTCTGCTCTTGCTCTATCTACCAGGCCAAGGGTTCCAGTGCCTGGAAGAAAAGTCCCCATAACTCTGACTGTAAAAACCAAAGGTGATTGTGGCTGAGGGGATTCCCTCTGGGTGCAGCGGAGGGTTTTGGAAGTCCTAAATGTTCCTCTTAAAGAGCTAGAGTCCAGACTTCCAAGCTAACAAACTCATTTGCTCTGAGCTCCAGAACTGGGGCAGCAGCATGAAAGCACCAGGAATGTAAAGTGAGGAATGAACTATATATCTTCAGGGTGAAAACTGGAAGGACAGCTTTGTACCAGACAGAAGTACAGGCAGAAGTCTTGGTTTGTTTGTTGAGCACTCATCCCACCCCACCACCATATCTGTGTCTCCACCAACCTAGCTAACATTATTCACCCAACCCTGGGATTCTCTGAGACCCTGCCCTACACAACTTGCAGGCCAATCCAAGCCTCTTCCAGTGGTTTTTCCATACAAATGGCCTGTCTGGGCTCATATAGTAGTTTATAGCTCAGCCTCTTCTAGGCAACTCTAACCCCACCACAAAAGGAAACCATCTACTAATTACTTTGTAGTTCATAACAAGTGGCCCTGAAAAGGGCATAGTCAGTAGCTGACCTTGGTTTGCACCAGACCCCCTCCCAAGCGGCCCCAGAACCAACAAACCCAGTGGACAGCTTCAGATCACACTAGAGCACCACATAGCCATCACCACAAGTGACATATCCAAAGAGCAAACTTGGCAGACACCTGAGACCCACTAAAGTGAATCCTGCTCCATGAAGTCATCCCCTGCACAACAGTTCCTATGCTGTGGTTACAGCTAATATTCGCAATCAAAGAGCTTGAGAATCAGTGCCTCCAACTGACATGCCAATGGCCGCCAAGGCTCAACTATAAGATGAGAGCTGACACACTCATACAAGGGACACAACTGGAGTGCTCATCTTAGGTGTCCAGGGAGACTGAGCCACTAGGCACACAGGACACATACTAAATAGAGCCACTCTACCAAGACCAGAAGACACAGCAGCTCTATGTAATTTGTAGGGAAAAAAACCACAGGGAGGCGTTCAAAATGAGAATACAAAGACACATGTCCCAAATGAAAGAATAGAACAAACTCCATTAAAAAAAAAAAAAAAAACCCTAAATGGAGACAAGCAATCTACCAGATGCAGAGTTCAAAACACTGGTTATAGGATGCTTGTGAGCCTAGGGGAAGGATAGATGAGATCATCCTTCCCCTATAAAAAACACATATAAAGGAGACCATATAAAACACAAAAAGGAGATAGAAAACAGAAAAGAACCAGTCAGTAATGAGAATACTAACTGAACTGAGGAATACATTAGAGGGAATCAACTGTAGAGTAGATGATGCAGAGGAATCAATGATTTGGAAGATAAGCCATCAGAAAACAACCACACGGAACAACAAAAGGAAAAAAAAAGAAAAAAGAGATGAGGATAGTTTAAAGGGCTTTTCGGTTAACATCAAGCATACCAACATTTCCATCATAACGGTCCCAGAAGGAGAAGAGAGAGAGGGAAAGGAATTGAAAACATATTTGAAGAATTAATGATGAAAAACTTCCCTAACCTAGCAAAAACAATAGACATACAAGCCCAGGAAATGCAGAATCTCACAAAAGATGAACCCAAAGAGGCACACACCAAGACATATCATAATAAAATGCAAGAAGTCAAAGACAAACAGAATATTAAAAGCACAAAGAGGAAAGCAGTTACTTACCTACAAAGGAGCTCCCACATGACTGTCAGTTAATTTCTCAACAAAAATGTTTCAGGCCAGAGGGGATTGGCACAAAATATTCAAAGTGATGAAAAGCAAGATTACTTTACCTAGCAAAGCTATCATTTAGAATCAAAGGACAGACAAAAAACCTCCCAGACAAGCAAAAGCTAAAAAGGAGTTCATCAACATCAAACCAGTATTACAAGACATGTTAAAGGGACTTCTTTAAAAAGAAGAAAATAACATAAAACATAAATAATAAAATGGCAATAACTGTATACCTATTAAAAATTACTTATAATGTAAATGGATTAAATGCTCCAATCAAAAGACATGGGGTGGATCAATAAGAAAACAAGACACAAACATATGCTGCCCACAAGAGACTCACGTCAGATGGAAAAACTCATGAAGACTGAAAATAAAGAGATGAAAAAGGTTTTTCATGAAAATGGAAACAACAAAAAAGCTGGGGTAGCCATACTTAACTCAGACAAAATAGACTTTAAAACAAATGCTATAACAAGAGACCAAGAAGGACCCAGCAATTCCATTCCTGGATATTTATCTAAAGAAACACAAAACACTAATTTGAAAAGACATATGCATCCCAATGTTTACTGCAGCATTACTTACAACCAAGAAATGAAAGCAACTTAACTATCTACTGATAGGTGAATAGATAAAGGAGAGGTGGTACATATACATGATGAAATATTACTCAGCCATAAACATAACTTAGAGCTATGGCCAACACTGAGTGACCTAGCCATGTATAGGGTCTGGCACAAATAATGTCCTTTTTTATATAAAAATCTTTTATTACAAAATCATAAGCATGTAATTCTGTAACATAACAATATCACATTCAAGCACACCATATCACATTTTAGGTGAAATGTTCAAATTTCTGTCCATCTTGTGTGAGACATTCAGATACCCTACTCAGTGGTATTACTTTTGCCAGACCCTGTATTTTAGGAGAATCACCTTAGAAACCAGGCCTGCTCACTTTTACTTGAAGGCCAGTTTTCTCTTCTACACTCTGCTCCTGCATTTTCCATTATAAACATCTTATTCCTTTATCAGATTTTGTTGTCTCCTTTTTCTTCATAGGTCAGCTATAGGCTGAAAAAAAAATTACTTCAAACTCACCCTGTGGTCACAGAACAGCATCTCCATATATTTTTATAGTAGGACAATTAGTTGAAATCCCCTTCTATTTGTAAGCCAAAGTTCTGATGTGTTGCAGGAATCTCCCCAGAATTTAGATTTCAGTTTAGAAGAACTATAAATAAATCAATATATAAATAAAATTATTTTAGATTTTTATAAAATGTTGCTGGGTCTGTAATAAGATTGCATCAATACAAATAAACTACAAGTCATTTTAAAATGTTTTAAAATGTCCAATGTGTTCACCATTCAAAAGGTATAAGTGTGTTAATGTAATTAATTGAAGTAACAAATTTAATTTAAATTTAAAAGCAGTGATATTTTTTGTCATTCCACATTAAGGCCAATAACAATTCAGTTTGGCTTCACATTGGAGGCCAATACATACTTGAAATATTTTCCTAAGTTTAAGCTCCTTTGGGCTATACACTTTGGAACTTAACAAGTGACATTTATTCCTGAAAATACACTAGTGGATGAGAGTAGACCTTCCACAGAAGCTAGTTGAAGTTAGGATCTTGATATTTTTTTTCTCTGAACTCAGGTAGATGGAAGCCTCCAATAGCACTGTTCATTGTTTGAAGACTTCGTTTCAGCTTGCCAGTGTCTGATCTTGACACCATCTCATGGTACTTTTATGCTGGGGCTAGGTCTTTCCTTCCTCAGCACTTTCTCTGTTTTTAACATTGCTTCCTTGAGTGACCTAGTCCCTCTACTCACTAACTCTTCAAACTTTAGGACTGGAAATTATCTAGCCAGAGTTTACCACTGTATTTCTAGTTGAACCCCTTTTAATAAACATGCATACCATCCATGGACGCCATTCTGCCCAATCTCTCATTAGGAAGGTTGGTTCTTCTGACTACTAGTATTCAGAATTTTTCTTTATATCTATATGTTTCTTCCTACTACATCTCAGAAATTTTGATATACACCCTCCTTCCAAAATTATATGCTTTCAATGCTGATTGTTAATCATTGATACAATTCAATTCTCTAATTTTATTCAAAAAATGGCCCAAAGTTAGTAACTTGCCCAAGATTAAACTACTGCTTATGAAAGGTTCAGAACCAAAACCTGAGTTTTGTTTTGTGTTTGTTTGTTTGTTTTTAATTTCAAAACTCTGAAATAAAACGGAGCCCAGATCTCTGGTCTTTTTGCTTCTAGTTCAATTTGTCCATGGTATTCTTAAATATTGCCTCCAATATCTACAACTTAATTACCCCCAAACCACCCTCCAGCCAAATGGACCACATAACAGTGACTACAGAAGTTGATCGAGCCCCAGTAAGGAGTTTCCAAACCAGAATGACAATAATTGAATATGCAATTCACCAGTGTCTGGAAACCATTAAGATAAGCACATTTTCACTCTGTATTTGTTGTATGCAATTCATCAGTGGTTATATACCATTTAGATCAGCACCCAAAGGACCCAAAATGAGATGGTTGTGGAATAGGTAGAATCTACACACACAGTCTTCTGGTGTCAAACTGGATTTATAGCTAAATTATAGAGCAATCAACCTGATCACCACTGAAGGACAATTGATGAGGGGTATTATATTAAAAAAATTCACACAGAGACTGGTAAGAAGCAGAGGAGACATGGAAAGGGCTGCCTCCTGCACTCAGGTGCAGCAGCTGGGAAGCTAGAGGGATACATTGGCTTCAAAAATGCCCTCTGAGGAGTGTTGGCTCTCAACCCCACACCAGAACCCCCAAACCAGAACAACAGGGCCAAGAATAGAAGCCTGCATGATTTCTGACAGTGAAAATCAGTGGGGACTCTCTTCCAGAAAGAGGAAGGAGAGAACCCCAGGTGCCCTTGTAAAAGGCCACTACACAGGTGCCCTTGTAAAAGGCCACTACATAGAGCAAAGGCTTGCTCTCCAGCACTCACTTGGGATTGTAGTAAAGGAAGGGCACTCAGAGCACACAAGAGTTACAAAAAGAAGATCTGGATGGCTACTGATATCCTGCTTTAAGTCAACACCCCACACCATCTTTAGGTACCATCTCCCAGGGTTGAGCACTCCTATTCCTTTTTTAAAAAAATTTTTTTATGACAGAAGGAAAGGGATGGAGAAAGAGAGGGAGAGAAACATTGATATGAGAGAGAAACATCAATCAGTTGCCTCCTGTACACACCCCAACCAGGGACAGAACCTGCAACCCACACATGTACCCTGACAGGGTATCCAACTGACTACCTTTTGCTTTGCAGGATGATGGGCAACCAACTAAGTCACACTGGTCAGAGCTGGGAACTCCTATTCTTACAGCACCAGCTGGGGGAGTACACTAAACCCATCCTCTAAATACTGGTAACACCACCCTGCCAGCTTGCATACAGCAGAAAGGACTGTTGACTGTAGCCAACAGAGACCTGTGGTGCACACTTTTTCTGGAGAAACTAACAAAACAAGTCTCAATAAATATAAGATTGAATTACCTAAAGATTAAGCATCTTCTGTGACCTTAATGCTATAAAACTAGAAATCACCCCTGAAAAACACTCAAACACATGGAGGCTAATAACCTGGTATTAAACAATAAATAAGTTTACGATGAGCTCAAGGAAAAATAAAAAGCTACCTGGAAACAAATGAAAATGAACACACAACAACCCAAAGTCTATGGGAAACAGCAAAAACAGTCCTGAGAAGGAAATTTATAGCATTACAGGCTTACCTCAAGAAGCAAGAAAAATCTCAAATATACAATCTAACCGTATACCTGAAAGAACTAGAAAAAGAACAATAAGTGAAGCACAGAGGAAGTAGAAGAAAGGGAATAATAAAAATTATACTGGAAAAAAAAAGACATAGAGTCTAAAAAAAATGCAAAAGATCAATGAGAACAAGAGCTGCTTTTTGAAAAGATAAATAAGATTGACAAATGTTTAACCAGACTCATCAAGAAAAAAAGAGAGTGCCCAAATAAGTAAAATCAGAAATAAAATAGAAGAAACAACTGACACCATAGAAATACAAAGGATCATAAGAAAATACTAAGAACAGCTATATGCCAACAAATTGGACAACTTGGGTGGAGTGGATAAATTCCTAGAAACATATACTCTTACAAAACTGAATCAGAAAAAAATCAGAAAACCTGAAAAGACCAATTATAACTAATGAAATTAAAGAAGTAATCTAAAGACTCCCAATAAGTCCTGGACTAGATGGCTTCACAGGTGAATTTTACCAATCATTCAAGAAATTCAAGAGGAGGAAAGACTTCAAAACTCATTTATGAAGCCAGCATTATCCTAATTCCAAAACCAGACAAAGCTACTGCAATAAAATAAAATTATAGGTCAACATTCCTGATAAATATAGATGCTAAAATCCTTAACAAAATATTAGCAAACTGGATGCAGAAATACATTAAAAAATCATACACCATGATCAAATGGAATTTATTCCAGGGATGAAAAGTTGGTACAATATTCACAAATCAATAAATGTGATACAATGTATGAACAAAATGAAGGACAAAAATTACCTGGTCATATCAATAGATGCAGAAAAAGAATTTACTAAAATCCTGCATCCATTTATGGTAAAAATTCTCAGCAAAGTGGGTACAGAGGAATCATACCTCAACATAATAAAGGCCACATATGACAAACCCATAGAAAATACTACACTCAATGGGCAAAAACTACAAGTGTTTCTGATAAGAACAGGAACAAGACAGAAGTATCTGCCTTTACCACTTTTATTCAACATGGTGCTGGAAGTTCTAGCAACAGAAACCAATAAGAAGAAGGACTAAAATGCATCCAAATTGGGAAAAAGGGGTAAAACTGTCAGTATTTGCAGATGATATGATACTGTACATAGAAAACCCTACAGTCTTCATTAAAAAACTACCTGAACTGATAAATAAATTCAGTAAAGTAGCAGGATACAAAATTAATACTTAGGAATTGGTGGCATTTTTATACAAAAGTAATAAACTGTTAGAAAAAGAAATTAAGAAAACAATTCCATTTCTTATTGCAGCAAAAAAGGTACCTACAAATACATTTAAGCAACGAGTAAAAGAAAGGTACTCAGAAAATTATAGGATACTGAAAAAAAGAAACTGAGCAAGACATAAATAAGTGAAAGCACAGGAGGTCTGTCTGGAAACAGACCAGGCATTGTTAGTATAATGAGAATGGTTTGTGTGACATCAATGCAAATTGGCAGTCAAGGAGAGTGGACTGAAATATGCAAAAATGAACAATGATGACTTCACTGTACTAGTCAGTGGGTGTGGTAGACGCCACTGAGTGAGCATGTGTACTGTGTGGCCATCACATTCAAAATGACTGAGAGAGTAGAGCAAAAAATCTCCATCAAATTTTGCATTAAGTTTCAACATTCCTCCATGGAAACTATTCAGATGATTCAGAGGCCAGAAGTATGGGCAACTGGTGATTGGCAGCTTCATCACCACAACGTACCCACTCATGCATCACATCTCATGCAGATTTTTGGTGAGACATCAAATCACCCAGGTGACTCAGCCCCCCTACAGCCCAGATTTGGTGTTCTGTGACTTCTGGCTTTTCCCAAAACTAAAATCACCTTTGAAAGGGAAGAGAATTCAGACCATGGATGACATTCAGGAAAATATGATGGGGCAGCTGATGGCGATTGGGAGAACCACATGTGTGAGGTCCCAAGGTGCCTACTTTGAAGAGGACTGAGGTGTCATTGTCCTATGTGCAATGTTTCTTGTATCTTCTTCAATAAGTGTCTCTATTTTTCATAGTACATGGATGGAAACTTTCTGTACAGAACTTGCATAGCGTTTCATGCACTGGAAGAATTAACATCTTTAAATGTCCATACTATCACCTTGGCCCCTGTGGCTCATTTGGTTGGCCATCATTCAGCAAAGGCAAAGGTTGCCAGTTTGATTCCTAGTCAGGGCACATGCCTGGGTTGCAGGCTCAGTCCCCAGTTGGGGTACATAGGAAAGGCAATCAATCAATGTTTCTCACATTGATGTTTCTCTCCCTCTTTCTTTCTCCCTCCCCCTCTCTAAAAATAAGTAAATAAAATCTTTAGAAATAAAATAAAATGTCCATGCTACCCATGGCAATCTATAGATTCAATATAATTCCTATTAAAATGCTAATGATATATTTCACAGATCTGGAACAAATATACCAAAATATATATGGAACCACAAAAGACCACAAATAGCCTCAGCAATATTGAGAAAGAACAAAGTTGGAGGGATCACACTACCTGATATCAAATCAAACTATACTACAAGTCTACTGTAATCAAAGTAGCCTGGTACTGGCATAAGAACAGGCATATAGTTAAGGGGAAAGAACATGGAGCCCAAAAATAAGCCAACAACTTTATGATCAATTAATATTTGACAAAGGAGGCAAAAGCAACAATGGACAAAGATAATCTCTTCAATAAATGGTATGGGGAAAATGGTATGCAGAGAAATGATAGGATGTCAGTTCCAAGGTTAGGTAACGGGACAGTTGGGGCTTCTCCCCCTCATATTCTCTCTTTCTTCTCTGTTGTCTCTCTCTCCCTCTCTCTCTCTCTCTCTCTCTCTCTCTCTCTCTCTCTCTCTCTCTCTCTCTCTCTCTCTCTCTCTGGCAGCCTCTGTTCTGAAGAAAGCAAGCTCTGATTTTGTGAGTAGCCTTATAGAGAGGATAACTATGTCAATGAGCTGATGAGTTCAGCAACAGGGAGTAAGGATCTCTGGCCTGTCAACAGCCATGTGAGTGATCATAGAAGCAGATCCTCCACAAGTGGAGTCTGGAGCTGATGGCAGCCCCAGAGCACACTTCTACTGTAGCCTGGGAGAGACTCTGAGACAGAAACATCCAGCTAAGTGTACCTGGATTTTTGACCCCAGAAAAACTATGAGATAATAAACATTGTTTTAAGTTGAATTTGTTAAGCAGCAATAGATAACTAAATCTCCACCAAAGGCATCAGTCTGACAACTCAATTTTACAAGGAGTGGCTTAGTCTTTAAGAGGAACTCTTACTTCATGCTCTCCTATATGCCATCTTGTCAGCAACAGTGGAGCTTCTCCCAGCTGCCCCAGCTGTCCCAGTGTATTTCTTCAATCAGAACACCCTGGCACCATCTGCCAACAGAGATCTAGCCAACCCCTTGTCAGCTACGGTAACAGAAATCCCATCTGAAGTCTTTTTGCTTCTTCAAACTCATGTTCAAGCAGAGATTCTGAA
Organism: Anoura caudifer; assembly: GCA_004027475.1. NCBI lineage: Eukaryota > Metazoa > Chordata > Mammalia > Chiroptera > Phyllostomidae > Anoura > Anoura caudifer. The sequence continues at coordinate 13,566 of PVKU01008712.1, read as the reverse complement.
GTTCCTTTTTGGCAAGCATTTCTCCTACTGCTTCTTTAGCCAAATAATCACATTTTCAAAACTTTGCCCTGGGGTATGCCGTGGTGTGTCATGGTATGGCAGCTGGCCAGCCTGCTTCTCTGGAGCCAGGACCCACTTTATAGCTGAAATATTTGCTTCATTCCTTTAGTTTATTCCTGGCTTCTAAAACAGCACCCATGTTTAAAAAAATACAGCTCTTTCTATAATTATCAGCATTTCAAAAGTAGAGAAATACTACTTTTCTCGTAAAAATCATATATTTCTTTAAAAAGCAAAAATGCATGCAACCAGAGGAAGCAAACACCATATGTTCAGACCATGGTCAGAAAATAACAGAGGAATTAAGGTTTTGGAATAATTTAAAGGAACATTTGAGCATTTTATCAGGATAAGTGGGGCTCTTACTATCTAAACTATTGAAATAGTCTGCTGGACAGAAGTTTGCATTACAGTGTCCAATAAACCACTTAAATCACTGACTAACATTTATTCTCATCTATTCTGATTGAGTGGACAGGAAGTAAAAGCTTTTAAGAGAAAAATTTATGTGTGACAACGAGGATTCTGAGGGTTTGGACTCAGAAAAACAGGGGAAAACAACCTCGCTGCACTGAAGATATGAGTTTAACAAAGACTTATAGGGCAGAAGCAGGATTTTTTTTTTTTTTTTTTTTTGCTCATTCATCTGATTTATATAATCTGGGCTCATGTTGACTAAAAAAAATATACTCCTTATTCCATGTTGCTTAAATTAAAAATCATGTCTTCCACCTTCAGCTGACTTTGGCCAAAGCTAAACCATACATTAAACACAAGAGCAGCATACATGGTTTGAAATAGGTATGATCTGACCTAATGGTCATTATGGCTCTTAAGAGGCCAAACTATGGAAAAATTAGGTCCACCTAGTAGGTAATTTTGCTCATATGTGGATTTGTCTACATGTTAAGACAGAGATAATCTTGAAAGGGAATTAGAAACTCAGATAAACAAAACTATATTTTGTGAACCATCACCTCTAAAATTAGAATAATTTTGTTTAAATCCTCTGTTATCTCCCCAGAATTTTCACCATGATCTATAAGAAATCATACAGTTTGTTCTTGCCCATTATGCCCTCATTTGTCACTTGGAAGAGTGGAGATGGGAAGGAGTGTAGGACTGAAGATAAGCCCATCTGTCCATGCTAGCTAGGCACAGTTACTGGAGTGAATGTATTAGAAAAAGAAACAAGTAAAGTCACAGGCACATCATAGATTCAGTTTTTCTTATGGTCAGTGCATCTTGTGGTATATTACTGATTCTTGGGAAGGAGAGCATTTTATTGTCCTCTCCCAGATAAAATTTGATTTTAAAAGATTAGCTTAAATAGAGTCTGCCTGATATAGCAGAGATTGCACTGAACTGTAAATCTAGAGACTGAAGTGTCTATCTCAGCTTGTTCCTTGCAATATGCTGCCCTGGTTGCTATACATCAATGTTGCGATGTAAGAAGAATCTGAAATTTATGTGTCTATGTATCTCAGAGTGTTAGCATAATAATTAATATAAAAAGTGAAAAGCCAAGAAGCTATTCTATTATGTGATTGTATTATTATCACTCTTGTTGTTTGAAAAATGACAGTTTCCCATAATGTGAGGTAATGACACAACCTCATCATAAGTGTTTAGAAGAGACCTAAATGAGTAATAATGGGAAAAGAGTGGGTTGGCACTTCTAATTCCTATCTTCTTCAGAGATCTCCTATTTATTTCTATTGTCACAAGTCAGTCTGATTTATATCCAGAAAAGTCCATTTCATCTCAGGGGTTCAGAAAGGCCTCTTGTAACACCCCACCCTCATATATAGCCTATACCTCTTGATTGACACCTAATAAAAATCCTCCAACAATGTCTTTCAATTCACAGTAAGCCTGGGCCTCTGGGTGAAATAATGCAATGACTTAAATCCACTATCAGTTGGGAATGACTGATTGCTGCTGCTTGCCTGAAAGGGAACATCAATGGTGGGTAAGAAAAGAACAGGCCACCAGGGCCTGGAGGGACACCACATGGGAAGAGTGAGGACGTGTCGGGTTGATGGGAAACTCATGGCTATTTTATCCAAGAATGACATGCTTTAGTAAGGTAGGAATTTGACACCAAATCTTCTCTTAGAGGTGCTAATACATTTCCATTCCAAGCCTAAGAACACAGAAAAGATAGATTTTAAATATGTTATACTGAGCGTTTGTGGCTATAAAGCAAGTTTGATCCAGAAGGCTTATAACTAGAAGTACAGTTATTTAGATTTTAAGCAAATACTAAAGGGCCATAAAAGCAAATATTAAATTCAGGGAGCTGAAATTTTGCCAGTTAGAGGAGATTTTTAAAAAATTGGCTCAGCAGTTAAGAATCCAGATTCCAGAAGAACATAGATTTGTAAGTTCTGCACTTGGAAGCACAAATTGGATTCTGGTATAGAAGATGAGCCATCTAATTTTTCCTTGCCTGAGGCCCCAGGAGTTTATTGTAGTAGAAAAGATATTGGGGGCTTGAGATAAATCCTCCCTCTAACAGAGGTGGGAACTTGAAGGCAGGATTGCAACAAACTTTCTGTCAAAGTCTTCACAATGGAAAATTTTGAGTGAAGATATGGACAAAGGCAGTAGGACTGACATAATCCCTTTCAACCTTCGAAAGCACATCTGTGCCTGTCAATTTGGAGTGGTTGCCAGGCTGCAACTGTGGGGTTACAGACATGGGAGGATTAGATCTGAGTTGCCAGGCAGACAAGAAAACTCTCTAACAGCTTCAGGCTCAGGAATCACATTTCCTATTGGACAAATGCTCTCCAGGGCATAACTGAACATACAGTTTCCCAACTTCTCTCTCCACTAGCCCATGACCTTGGAAGTTACAAGCTTTTTTTGTTTGGGAAAAGATTTGGATTCTGAGTGCATCCAACACACCCCCAGCTTAGCCTCCTGGAGAGGAAGAGGCTGATCTTCCAAGTGCTTCTGCCACTCCCTTTGAAAGAGGGCTAGATTGGAAGGGCCTCAGGAGTTACTTCCTGGCTCCCACTTCAAAGCTTAGATGAATGCTTGATTTAGAGCTCCAAGGCCTACATGTCTATTGTTATCATCACCATTATCATCATCATCACCATCATTATAACATAAGAGCAAGTTTGCCATGTATTTATGAATGTCCCATGACAACAAACTTCACTGGTTTATAGGTATAGCATGAGGCTATGCTTGCACAGGAGAGGGTGAGGGTGCTTTGCCATAGGGCTACAAGTCCAAGGGGGGATGATTCAATCCCATGGAGGAAAATCCCCCCTGAGCACATGAGAGGTGGCAGCATTTCCTTATTTCTGGTAGACAGTGCATTTTTTAGTGGGAAATGGTCACTGACTGCATGCCTCTGCCATGTTGACACATTATGAGAATGCAGCACAAACTTGTGATTCAGATACTCAAAGGAAGCTGCAAGGAACTGGGAGAGGGAACCTGATGTTACTGTTAACCAAACCAAGAGCTCAGGATTTCATCAGCCCACCAGACTATTAGACAGCAAGGCGAATTTCCAGGGTAATGGGTCTCTAGGTCCTTGGGACAGAATGAGCTCAGTACATTTCTTAAAGGTAAGTGAAAATAGAAATCATTGCCTGATTGTCTTGTTTTCTTCACAGGTGAAATAAAACAGGTAATTATGAGCTAATGAGCAGCAAAAAAGAAAGAGGGCAAGCAAAAGCAATAGAATAAAAAGTAGAGAAAAAGATAAATTGGGGAAAAGTGAACAAAGGTACGTATTGGTGTAGGTTCTCTAGAAGCATAGCTTAAAACAGGACATAAGGTGCACATGATATATTGAGACAGGATCCCCAGAGAAGGGGAGTGAGGAGAGCAGGAAGAGGCAAAGGAGTGGGCTAAGACTGAGTCTAGCCTCAGCCCACTAAGAGCTCTGCAGCATCACTTGAACCACAGAAATCATCTCCCCGTGAAACAGGAGGACAAGCTCTTTATATCTCTGCGTCAGTAACTCACTAGCTGAGCTCACTGGAAGGGGGCAAAAGGGGTCATAACCTTCAGGCTGAAGATTCCTGCTGAGAGCAGTTCTCTGGAAATGGGGCAGCTGTGAGTCCTCAGCAGCCAACACTCACAGCAGTTGGCAAACGGGTGTGTAAATGGTATCCGGGAGGATACCAACAGTATCCACTTCTGGGGCCAAATGTAGTGACAGCCAAAATTTATTCTCATTGTCAGGAAGTGCCTATTCATCTCTCAGTCCTTCGTTAGATCATGTGTGGGATAAATTCATGTGGGCTAGAGCAATGGGCACCAAAATACTGGTCCCTTGGATGGCTGCATCTGAATATCCCAAAGAGCTTTTTAAGAGACATAGATGCCCAAGTGTTGCTCTCAGATACTGTAATTCAGAAAGTCTGGGATGAATTTTGGAAGTCTGCATTAAAAATATTCCTCTCCCCATAACCTACTAATTCTAGGGAAAATCTTCCTCATGTGCACAAGAAGACAGGCCCAAAGAAGCGTGTTGAAACATTGCTTGTGATAATGAAAAACAAAAACACTCTAATGGGCCACCAATGGGGAAATAGTAAAATGTATTGTGATGTTGCCATTCCATAGAATACAATATATCAATTAATGCAAGTAAACTATAGCAATGTAGATCAACACTGATAAATATAGAAATCCTAAAGGTGAATGAAAAAGCAAGATGTAATGCAATGAAAACAATGTAGTGTATGTTATTATTATATTATCTATTATTTATGTTATCTATTATGTTATCTATCTGCTTCCGATATTTTCCACCTCCTCCACTAGAGTATCACCTCCTAGAAGGCTGGAGTTTTGTTTTATTTCACTACTATCTAAAATTGAGTCTGCTACATAGCAGCTGTCACATAATACTTGCTGAACATTTGAGAAGCTGAATTAACTATCAATTCTTGTGGTGGGCACTCTTTTATTTCACTTTATTCTCAGGGATATTCTATATTTTTAAAAATTCTCCTTCATCCCCACCCCAACTTCCTTGAAAAGTTCTTCAAGTAAATTGCATGTTTTGTGATGATCAGAAAGTTTGGGGAACCATGGGTCTATAGCAGATGTCACTGCAGACTACAAGTTTGACTCTAAATTTAGCCTCAAGAGAACTATGCTAAACCAGTTGATTGAGTTTTATATTTGTTTCTTAGAAATCAGTTTCAGTTAAAAAGCAAATGAAATCAATCAATCAATCAATCTCTCTCTCTCTCTCTCTCTCTCTCTCTCTCTCTCTCACACACACACACACACACACACACACACACACACACACACTCATAACCAAGAGTTCAATTAGCTTGGGCTTTATCTTAACACTCTCAAATAAGATGAGCAGATGCATGCCCTGCTCTATCCCTGTCACAGCTGCGCCTAGTTATAAAGCTAATCTTCTCAGTAAGTGGATCCAGCAGAGGAATGAAAGAGATTCTCACTGAGTAAGAGATGGCACTGCATTGAAATGTTTATTGCTGAGTCATTGGGAATGGATTATTTAAAGGAGAGAAAAAACATTCCACAGAATTTACCTACATTGGAAGTACTTATGGAAGAGTAAAGGAACATGAAATCTTTCTCTCTCACACACACACAATTTATGCAAAGCCCTTTAAAAAGAAATTGCTGGTGAAACTTGTTAGATTTCATACAATACACAGCAGAGTTGATTTTGGGTTTACAGCTTGTTGCAGATAAAATTTAAGAAATCTGAATATGACCACTCCTCTAACTACTACTCTTTCTTCTTTCACTTAAAAGAAAGTAAATTTCATACAGGTCTTGCCAATCTCCACATCATAACAAAGTTCTCAATTTAACTAACCCAACAGAAAATCAGATATATGCATGTGATTAATGATAGGTTCTTTGTTGTTCGTCTTTATGGGTGGAGGAGAAACCTCTCCGAATCTAGTCCTGAATTTTAGGGGATATTTCTATTAAACATTTTCAGAAATGAAAAAAAAAATACTAGCTATTTAAAAATGGAATCTGTTTCTATTATTGAGCTGGTCTCACTGTTTATACCATTATATAATATTAACTAGGTGCATGGCCTGACTTGTTCCAGAAAACAAATGTCAGAGTCACGTTAAATAAAATTTAAGTCAACTGTGTTTTCAGAATGCAACAAATAAAGATAAATTGTTCTTTATATGCTAGGAAGCCAAAGGGGGGAAATGAGCTCCAGAGAGAAGATAAAAGAGAAAAATGGTGGAAGTATTGATTTCTAACCCTTAAATCTCCCTTTATCATTTCCAAACCCCTATCATCAAAATGGATCATATTTTTTAAAAAACTTCTGTCTATTAATTTTTCGTATTTAAAAAATGTAAATCTCAATCAGGACTTATAATCAAAAGGAGATGAGGTGATAAAATTCCCACCCAAAGCAAAGAAACCTGATTGTAATCTTTTCAGCCACACCACAGACAAATGTGTGAGTCCCTTCAGGGTAAAGAAAAAAAATACCCTGAAAGGACTCACACATTTGTCTGGGAGGGGACAGTGCGGAGAAGGGTTTTCAGGAACTACTATAAAGGACACATGGACCAAACCAAGGGGGAGAGTGGAAGCAAGGGAGAGAAGAGGTTTTGCCTGGGATGGGGGGAGAGGTGGAGAGAAAATGCAGACAACTGTAATTGAACAACAATAAAGTAATTAAAGTAATAATAATAAAAGACAATCTGCCTTGCGGACTTCAAAAATACAAGACAAAGACTACCATGAAGAAAGGATATGATGAACCCATTGGCAAGGACTTTGAACACCAACTGGTATCCATTCAGATTGACTGCATAACACCCATGTTGAAAAATGACAAAGTAGATGGTTGGAATAGCAGAGTCCAGCAAGAAAGCAAAGAGAACAAGAGTAGTAAGAAACAAGGGAGATCATGAGAAAGAACACCTACCCTTCTCAGATATTTCTAGTAATTACTGGTGGCCCCAATGTCATACTTTACCAACCTTCAATTTTAGCAATGTTGCACACTAAACATATGTAACTGAATCTTATCGGTAATTTCTTTCAGACTTTTTTTACTTAGATTTATTTCTTTTTTAAATATATAATTTCTATTATATTTTTCCATTACAATTTAATCCCCTTATACCCTCCTTCTCCCAGCATTCACCACACTGTTGTCCATGTCCATGAGTCCTTTTTGCTCAATTAGATTTATTTCCAATGCATTGTTTAGACTTCTTCAGATTCAAACAGAAACCCAAATTATAAAATAATTTATAACTACAAGTCTAAAGTTAAAAGTTCCCTAAAACTTGTGCCTACCATTTTCTAAAGATGTTGAATTGGGTTCAGTACCTAAGCAGCCTCCTTAAAAGTGTCTTATGGTAATTTGATTTACTCAGACTCCAGTATCTCTCAAACTCTCCTTGATCACTAAAAATGTTTATGTACCACAGTTGAAAGAGAAAACAAAGGTGGATTCCTCAGTTATACATCTTCTAGAACCATTGGATTGGTATTAAACATGTTTCTATATTGCACAACTTCTCCAAACCTTTAATATGTCAACATGCGCTGGGAAGGCACTAGAGTGAAACATAGTATGCAGTGTGTCTCCAGTTTATCCCCACACAGACCTATTTGTTACCAGAGCCTGCCTAGAGACATGTGTGCTACAGAGCATACTTTAGCAAAAACAGACCTAGGATTAAGCCAGTAGTTTGAATCATGCTTTGACCAGAAGGTGTGCTTCTCTGATCACATAAATAAATACTTATCTCTTCAAATTGAGACTCTGGTGCCCAAATTTATATAGAGGTTAGTGTATAGGGAAGTATGTTGAAGCCAACCACTCCTTGGGTTTGTCAAATACTGACTCTCTCTATTTGGCAGAGGGTTTCTTTAATGTTTGAACTGATTTTCCTCCTGGAGCAATTTTACACACACCCACACACACGAATCATGGAGAAACATTGCTTACTAATAGCTAATGCTGTACAGTTAATTTTCTAAGCACTTTAAAAACTACATATAAATGTGTCTTGCCCTCAATAACAATGATCAAGCCAGGGAGATTCCTTTGAACTTTAATTTATATTTCAAAGAGTTCAAGAGCATCCCCTAACCTCACATCCCTGAGATTTGGGACTCTAAATGGGGCAACTGACTCTCTAAAGATACCCTCTGACCTAGAGCTCTGTTTCCTTTAGATACTGAAGTTCAATAAAGTAACTTTATAGCCATGGAGGAAATGAACAGGCTGTTGTTCTCAAAGAATGTGAAGGTCTCACCTGTGCCCTGGAGATAGGAGATTTATGAGACTCAGGCAACAGGGATAGCCCCGGATGTGAGCTGTCTCCAGAGAAACATGTTTGTTGTTGTTGTTTTTTTTTTTTTTCCTGATGAGTTGGAAACCCTGGCACATGTCCTTCAGTGCTTCCTTGGCAAGGTCCCATAGTCTCTGGTGACATTCAGAAATTTCATGAGAGCAAGACAATGGATGGATAAACAATAAAAAAAAATTCAATTCTTTAAGGTATGAATCATCTTTAACATTGAAATTTTGGCCAAATTCTGAATAGAGAAGACAATGTTTTGTTTTGGGGGGACTTTTTTTTTGGTGGGGGCATTATCAAAGGTGGTATTTCCATTGAGGAAAGAAAGATGGTTATGGGGTATTAACACTCAATATGTGGTTTGATGGCATTTTCTCTCACTTGACTTCCAGTGTGGGCTGCTAGATTGAACCATAGGTTTATGAGAACTATCAATATCAGTCCTTAAGACTAAGAGGCTTGGTGTCATTAATTAGGTCATCTACACATTATGGCATGTGTTTTTAGAAAAAGTAAAAATAGCTCATAGTTATTGAGTACCTACTTAGTCCTGAGCCATGTTCTAAATGCTTTACATATATTTTATTGTTTAATATGCATACTAGCCCATGCAATAGATGTGGCAGATTGTGCAAAAAAAGTACAATCTACCCTCTCTGTATCTTCACTCCTTTACAATTTGACTTTCCAACTTTGTTACTGTGTGTTAGGATGTACAATTAATATCCTTACCTTCTGAATTTGGGCTCACTTCCTTGTGGCTCTGAGGCCACCCAGGTGAGCTAGAAGCTGGCTAGTCTAGGGCAGCCCCATCAGGGATGGCTTTTTTTTGCCTCCATATAGTTTCTCACATTTCAGTGGACTATCCTGAATTGTTCACATGGCTTGGCAGGGTCTAAAGAATGACTGGAAATGTAAGACCTTCTTGAGGTCTAGGCTCAGAGCTGGCATAACAATATTTCTACATGCTATCGAATGAAGAAGGTCATAATGGCCAGCCCAGATTTAAAGTGTGGGCAAAAACTCTACCTCTTGATGGGAGGAGCTGTGAAGCCACATTGCAAAGAGAAGGAATATAAGGAGAATCATTTTCTGCATGGGTTTGAAGTGACTATTAGGATATATATTCCATCATCTAGGAAAATAAAAAGTAAGCTAGTGAAGAATAAATCCACACATCATTTCATTGTTCATCAGCTTTAGATACTGCACACAACCTTGTACCTACTTATTCATAGTCTAAATCCCTGACCTTTTCAGATGAGTCAGCCAAGAGCTGACATTGCCTATTTTCCCATTTATACCCTTAGCCTCTTAACTTTCATGGAAGACTTGAATAAAATTTATTAGCCATCTTATGATAAGTATAGTGAATATATTACTCAAAACAGTATTGCACAAAGCAAAAATCTGGGAAGCAGAAGCCTCCATTTTAGACAAGAAAACCTGATACTGTACTTTTCAACCAGGTAGTATATTAGAATTTATCTCAGAAGTGTTTTTGAAATTATTTAACTACTCTGATTGTGAGACATATTTTAATTTCCATAGGAAGAAAAATGGGGACAAGCAACTGTGTTTCAAATAACCTCTAGATGATTCTAATATGCCTTTCCCTCTCTTGTCTCCCCCAGTTAAGAATATTTGCCCTCGTAATATGATTGAGTTGTTCAAATTCCTTTGATAAGGCAAAATTACTACAGCAGTATAATAAGATCTGTGTTTTAATACAAGTTCTGACATGTTATAGCTCTGAGACCTAGAACAAATCACCTTAACCTCTGGAAGCCTCAGTTTTCTCATCTATAAAATGGGGGTCATCATAACTTTCTCATTCAAAGGATCAAATGGGATAATTTAGAGGAAAATAAAATGCTTTGTGAACTATAAAACTTTAAATAGCTGGGAGGAATAGTTACCATTAACTACTCCCTTAATTACACAAAAGCTCTGCAATTTAGTCTATGGCATTCCATATATAATGGTCCAAAAGTTAGTCCTCCTGTTTCCTAATTTGTTTCAGTCATTTACCTTTCCTATGGTCCCTCTGGATGAGATTTTTCTGAATCTGGCTAATTGCTCTCCCTTAATATACATACACTCCTATAATATTAAAATTATGCTGAAGAGCTGGACACAAGGTCAAAGCCAACATTAAAAGGCCATTTGCTGTTACCATTTCACAGGGAGTACATTACCACAAGAATCTGTCTTTGTAGTTAGTTAGGAGAAAGATCTAATAATTGCTTGTGGTGGTTCTTTATGGGCATGTTTGAAAAACAGAATTTTAGAGGAAGGAAAGCTGATAATTTACATGTTCATCGTGGGGGAAGGGCTGTAGAACTAGAAATTGCTTTAGATGGTTGCTTTCCATAGAGGGGTGAGATTTGGTTGATGGGGCAACTTGAAGAGGAAATTGATTGAGGTTTTCATCTTCTCACCTTTGTGAAGACACACACAGACACACACGCGCGCACGCGTGCACACACACACACACACGCACACACACACAAATTCTGCCAGAATATAATACAAATGAAAAGCAAGTTGTGAGAAAGTGTGTATATGTTTGTATAAATACGTACTATCCCTAGATTTCACAAACCACAGGTAACAGAGGTTACCACTGGGATGGGGAACCTGGGATTTTTGGTCTGAGCTGAGCCACCATGGCACACAATTCCAGGGAACCATCCACACCACAGACTTTGTGTGGAAGCCTAAATTGAGAAAGACACTTGTATGTGCATATCTACACAGAATGATGGATAATTGCCACATTTTAAGTTACCCATTTCATTTACAGGTTTTTTTTAAATTTTATTTTAATTGTTGTTCTTGTACAGTTTTGGGTTTTTTTAATTGAAAATTTGTCAAAATGTAAGAAATCTTCACCATTATTCCTCATTTTAGAAAGGACAATGCAGAGACTCAGAATGAATCCATTTTCTAAGATTACACAGTAACTGAACCCAGGAATAAAATTTGGATTGTTTGGTTCTTTTGTCAACACGCCTCAGAAAATCACAGTAACCACCCAACTAGGCTATTTCCTAATGCCCTCCTGTTAGGAGTGTCCCTGTGTTTGCTCATTATGGTATTGATAGCTTATTTCACTTTCATACTTAGAAGGCCTTCAGTGATTTTGAGATCTACTTCTCAGAAGTTATATCGATACATAACCCAGTAAGGAAAGTCCTGCAGTGTCTAAAATAATTACAAAATGTCTATGAGATTCCAGTAGGGTCTGCTTTTTTCTTTTATTTTCTCTTCTTTTTTTCTCTCTGCCTTGTTTCATTTTACAACTGGCAAACTGATGCTGGAACAGCAGGTTGAAATGCTTTTCAAGCACTTTGATTGCCACCATGAAAACAAATTGCTTTTTGGCCTTGTATAGACACAATGTCTGAAAATTCTTATAGTCAGTCTTCACTTATGATGCAATGAAGCTTCCCAATTTCACAGCAAGCACCATAGCAGCCTTCCTAATTCATAGCCCAGCATACATGCAAGATTCCTTGGAATATCTTTAAGATCTGGGATCACATAAAACAGCTCCCTCTCATAAAAACACACACAAACTTAACATTGTTGAGTGTTTTTTTAAATAGAATCAGGAACAAATCTGTGACCTTGTGGCCCTGAGGTGGGAACACTATCTATAAAGTTGCCCAGACATTCTGCCTGTCAGTAGGACATTTTCATTGGACATAGGTATAAAAAAAGAAGGAGCCAGGATAAGCCCAAATTTTTTACATGCCACAGCTCATGCTATACAGTTTAAACCTTGTTAACATTTGCTAACAAGAAAGTTAGGAACTTCAAGCTATAAAAATAGGAATGTCTTGCTAACTAAATAAATATATGTGTGAACCTTGGGTCTTGCTCCCTGTCTGGACCAGTTTGTGAACGTACAAAAGGAAAACTAAAAAAATAAAAAAGGAGCCTAGCTTAGGCTTGTAAAATCTCTAATAATTCCTTAGAGTTTTCTTTCCTTACATGTTTTTCAAAGTTTCTGTTGATTTTATCCTTTAAAGAATTCAAATTTACACAAGTTATTTACTTGTTGACTAGTTGGATTTTGAGGATTCTAAAGCAGTTAGATTTGCAAAATCACATTAAGAATGTGAAACAGCAGAGATAAGATAAGTACTGGATGATATGCCTTACTTTTGGAGAAAGAATTATGTGGGACATCCTTTTCCCCTATCATTTTTCATCAACTTCCATCTGTGTATTTTCTGGGGGCTTGTAAACCATTTCCTCTTTTCAGTTTCTTGTTTCCCACTCTTGCCTTTGTCACTTCCTTGTAGTAAACAGCTTCATTGCAGGAGAGCAAACAGCATTATTTTATAATAAATTAACTCAAGAGTTTCATTGAGAAGCTGAGGCTTTGTTCTTTCTTTTCTCTCTTCTACCATTTTCAAGGTTCAAAGACAAATATACACCCATCCCAGCCCATGTGTCCTTTATACTTGGTGCTCCAAACCCTTCTCCTTTTCCCCTGAAATTCCCTACCCTCTCCCCTCTGGTGACTGTCAGCCTGTTCTCAATTTCAGTGTCTTTAGTTATATTATGCTTGTTTGTTTTGTTGGTTAGGTTCCTGTTAAAGGTGAGATCATATGGTATTTGTCTTTCACTTCCTGGCTTATTTTGCTTAGCATAATGCTCTCCAGTTCCATCCATGCTGTTGCAAAGGGTAGGAGCTCCTTCTTTCTTTCTGCTGCATAGAATTCCATTGTGTAAATGTACCATAGTTTCCTGATCCATTCATTTACTGATGAGCCCCTAGGTTGTTTCCAACACTTGGCTATTGTAAATCGTGCTGCTATGACCATTGGGGTGCATATGTTCTTTTGGATTGGTGTTTCAGGGTTCTTAGGATATAACCCTAGCAGTAGAATTGCTGGGTCCAAAGGTAGATCTTTTTTAGTTTTCTTAGAAAATTCCATACTGCTTTCCATGGTGGTTGTACCAGTCTTCAATCCTACCAACAGTGCACTAGGGTCCCCTTTTCTCCACAACCTCTCCAACACTTGTTTGTTGCTTTGTTTATGATGGCCATTCTGACTGGTGTGAAGTGGTATCTCATTGTGGTTTTAATTTGCATCTCTCTGATAGCTAGCGATATTGAGCATCTTTTCATGTGTCTCTGGATCCTCTGTATGTCCTCCTTGGAGAAGTGTCT